>CAUYLG010075202.1:0-130344 GCA_963573385.1 Cacajao melanocephalus | reverse complement strand
AGCTGAGATTGCGCCATTGCACTCCAGCCTGGGCAGTATAGGAGCAAAACTCCATCTCAGAAAGAATAAAAAAGGAATCTTGGGGGAAAGCACTCCCAGTGATTTTCTGCTAAAGTGTTGAGGAACTTTCTCAGAACACTCTCACAATAAGCAGATGTTGTCATTCTTCGGTTCCTCCAGAACAGGCAAAGTACCTTGGGCATTCCCAAACCTGCTGTCGTGACCTTTACTCCTGACCAGCTGCTGGGACTGGGCCACCTCTGGCTCTCGGTGGCCGTGATGGTCCTGGGAAAGCCGTGCTCCACCTCCTGTTGCGACTGTTCAGAGAAACGCTTCAGGACCCCGAGTCCACATGGACATTCCCACCGAAAGCTCTGCTCCCATCGGCAGCGGATCTGGACGTGACGGCCGTGGCACCCGCTGAGTGGAAAGGCTGCTCCAGGCAGGGCTGTGTAAGCTGGGTGGCTGAGACACAACGTGCTGACTGCTGCTTCTCTTGCTAACTGTCGGTCCTCTACAATCAGGGCACGAATAAGATGCATTTTTCCCCCACAAATCGATGTGCGTGGTCTGGACCTGTGGGCTTCATCTCATTTCTCTGGGGCATTGTCCCCATAAACTTTTCCTGAAGTATCAGTGATTTCACCTTCTTCCACGCAGCTTCACTGTAAACCTGATGCTTGTTCCTGCTTCCATTTTAGCAGAATTCATGCTGCTCTAATGAGGGCTCTTTCCAAATTGATGTCCTATCCTTGGTGCCTCAAACTAGATCCTGTCTAGACATGTTATAACAAGTTAGCGTGAACTTATTTTGGTGCAAAAACATTTTGAATTCCATGCGCTGTTTTTTCAAAATACGCATTTTCTATGAACTTTTAAAAGTCTCCTGACATTTTCACCATGAAGCCTTGTCTGCGCGATCCCCACCTGTGCTGTGAGCTCTGGGGGACCCTCACCGAGCCCTTGCAGGGGACGCCCATGTTTCAGGGTTTCACCACCGCTGACTTCCCGGAGCTGCTCGGCCCGGCCTGTCCTGCACCAAAGAACACCTTTGCGTCCGTACGGCCTCCCCACCACACGCGTGTGGGCCAAGAGCATCACCCAAGCATGCCTCCCTTCATGTGGATCTTCAGAGGCCCCTCCCGGAGGGCAGCCAAAAGCACATCATCCGGCCCAGGGTCCTACCCACCACCAAGGATGTTCCAGAAACATCAGGGCAGAGGGCAGCAGGGCTGGCCCTAAAACTCTGGTTTTCATTCAGCTTTTATTACAAAATGAAATTCCCCACTGATATCAGTGAAAGTATCAACTTTGACCAGAAGAAACAAAAATGCTCAAAATTCAATGTGACCCCTTTTCAGGGACAACCACAGATCACAATCTTATTGGAATGTTCCTCTGATTTCTGGTGGTGGAGTTGATGCAACCCCCAAGGACTTAAATGCCAGGTGAAGATCCCACGGGCTACTCTCTAGAGGACGGGCCAGCGACGATGAGTCCCTTTACTGCTGAGACAGCGGGAGGGCCCATTCCACGCCAGGAGCACGCGGTGCCTGATCCTGGTGCCCGCACCCCCACGAGCGAGCTCGGGTGGGAGAAGAGTGGCGCTGCAGGGCTGTGTAGCTTTGGTGGCTCCAGTCAGAGCTGACAAACGGTGCACTCCAAACACGCACCAAATCCACACCTAGGCACCTTGTCAGCCGAGAAACTCAATTCTGCAACTCAGATTGGAAGTACAGAAGACTCTGAGGTCTTCTGAGCAGTCTGCTTCTGTTCTGTGTTCTGAAGAGACTCAGTCCACACAACTTCTAGAACGGCCTCTGCGGCAGCTGTACAAAGTGCTTTTGAAGGACGCCAGATCTGTGCCCCGAGGGCCATCGTTAGGGGCAGAAGAAACCATGTGAATCCAGACAGGGGTCCGCGAGCTTCCGGCCACGGGTCAGACGGGAGGCACCTGACCTGACTCTGTGCCATGTGGTCTCTGCCAGGACCACATGATGCTGCCCCTGTGTGTCCAGGACACGACAGTGTGTGGACGTGCGAGCCTTGGGGTGTTCCGGTAACATCTTACTAAGAGCAGGGGTGGCAGGGTTTGGCTCACCAGCTGGAGCTGCCCAAACCTCTGCTCTGGTCCTGTCCATAAAACTTCTGTGACATTCTTCAGTGCGTGATTCCAGTCCTAGACTGAGAGAGGTTTCTTCTCACCTGCTGGGACCCCGCCACAAAGCACAGCAATTTCATAAACGTGATGTGACACAGGAAGCCTGCACAGAGTTGGTGTTGGCACTCCCGCTGCAGGGCTGGGAGGGAGAAATCAGTCTGGTCAGTGGCGAGACGGAGAGAATACCTTGGCATCCAGGAGTCCTCCCACTCTTGCTGGACCCGGAGCTCTGCACTGGATGCTGGAAGGCCCGGGCCTTGCAGTCCTCTCTGACCAACATTGCTTCCTTCGCAGCTGTGACCAGCGGGCGGCAGGACTGAGGGTCTGCCCTCTGTTTTCAACTGCCGACGTCATCCCAAGGAGCCTGGCTTCTAATCATTTAATAAAGTTCTTGTCGTAAAACCTTTTTCTTTGGGCAGAATAACACATTTCCAGCCATGCTTCTGGTGTGGATTTTAAAGCCAGGATATTTTTTCAATGAAAACCGCAGATTCTGTGCAGATACCACGTCCTTCCCGGGGCGCTCTGGCTGTGCTCTGTACACGTGGAGGGCTTTGCTTGCCCGCTTTGAAGTGCTGCTGAGTGATCTTGCTTCTAATCCCTCCTCCAAAACGAAGTCCTGTTAAAATCACCGTTAAATGAAGTTCATACCAAGAGAGCCTCTGGTGTCTCGGCTTGGTGTGTGGCGCTGTCCCAAAGCCAATCAAAACAAAATGTGAAAGATGAGCCTGGACTCGTGGGCACGTCGGCCACGCATGAGGGTGCTGGGCGCTGTCGGAGGTACATGCACACACACTCGTCCTCACTTTCCTGGGCCTGGCGCCCTCTGGGTTGTGACCACACACACTTGCTAGACCTAAGAAGGTGAGAATGTGAAGTGTCTGAGTGCAGCTCAGCACCCATCTGTGGTATGGTAAGCAATGGCCCTTCTCCGCCATGGAACACAACTTCTTTGCCTGTAAAAAGAAAGCTGAACGTGGCATTCCCTGCATCTTTGGGGCCGCGCTGTGCCTGCCACGACCCTCCTACAAGAGGAAGCTGAAGGAATGTTCCTGTTTCATAGATGCTACAAAGAAAATGGGAAATTGGGCTCATGTTTTATTTCCAGAATTAACCCTTTAATAAAGAACTCAGTCTCCAAAAAATAAGATTGAAATAAGTGCCATGGGCCTCTCAAGCATCACTTTAAGGGGAGTATTTTCATGGGGTCACTTCTGGCCTTTCCAGGGCAACCTGAGGGCAGAGCGGGGTGGGCTTGACGTTTCTTGAGGCAGTGGGCCCACTGATTGCCGGCTCTAGAGGCAGGAGAAACGGGTGGAAAGAGGGGATCTCTGAGAGAAGGTGGGCAGATGCCCGTAAGGCACACCCCCAGTGCCGGCAAGCCCAGGGAAGCCATGACTGCTGTGCCCAGAGGGCAGCTATGCTGTGAGGCACGTGCAGAGGGGAGGCGTGGTGCTAAGCAGGGAGGGCGGCTTCTCCGAGTGGTGGCCTCTGCACTGAGAAAGGTCCCGTGTGAAGCTGCAGGGCACTGTGCATCCCCGTCCCGTGGCCTCCGTGTGGCTTGCTCTGGCGCCCTCGTTACCACA
This sequence comes from Cacajao melanocephalus, assembly GCA_963573385.1. Lineage (NCBI taxonomy): Eukaryota > Metazoa > Chordata > Mammalia > Primates > Pitheciidae > Cacajao > Cacajao melanocephalus. Next base: position 126,597 of record CAUYLG010075202.1, on the reverse strand, counting down.
GCACTGCCCCCTTGGCTTGGTCATCAGCAACCTGCATCTGCAGCCTCAAGATGACGTCTACAGCCTCGGCTTCCCAGGGGAACACAGCTGGGCCGGGACAGCAGGCGGGTGCCGGCCACTGTGCCCCCTCGCTGGCCACCGCGTGTGCAGCCTCCCAGCCGTGCTCTGTGGGAGGAATTGTGTCACATGGCATGTCTAGCTCTAAACCGCCGCATACCATCAGGTTACGGGCTGTGCATACCACCTTTAAAACCCACAACGGAATCCAAATGCAATAATTCACTCAACAGCTGGGTTTCAGCATCTGGAAAGAAATGACCTTCCAATTCATTCCACCACTAGGACCCTAAACAAAACCCACCACGCCCTCGGTCAACACGAGTCTCAGAGAAAACCGAGCTTATGGGGCCAACAGGCTGCAGCCCTGTGGCCACCCACGGCCGGCGAGCATCTGGGGACTCTGTGGGCACTGGGCTCAGGGCTGCCTTTCTACGTCAACAAATGCCCTGGGGCACCGTCCACACACACTAGCCCCTCGCTGGCCCTCCTTACTAAGGGGCCTCTAGGTCAAGGCACTCCCGACTACCCACTTGGATGGCTACTTTCTCACTTTTTCCTGAGAATTGACTGAAGCAAAAGCATCCCTACTGAACCCTCACCCACCCCCACCGGAACCTTCTCCCGCTGGGTCTCTGCCCAGCACCCTTCAGCCTCCTCCAAGCCAGCACCTTGAGACTTTGCTAAGTGCCCTCTCCCCCGACATCAGCTCTCACTGCCCCTTATCCCGTCTCACTCCACTCTCTTTGAGATGACCCCGCCTCTCCAGCCCTGTCCTGGCGTCTCCGCTGCTGTTTCCTGAGCTTGGCCACTGGCCCCGGGTCCTACCCTGAACCTCTCTGTGCCGGGTCCAAGTCTGTCACCTAAGCTGCCACAAGGCAGCCTGTCGAACGCACAGATCTGGCTGCGAAGCTTCAATCCACAGTCCGAGGCCCCGAAAGAGCCCCTGCCGTCAGAACCAAGGTCTAGCTCTGTGGATGCAGCCCAGGCGGGCGGGTTTGCGTTGTCAGGCTCTGTTCCCTTGGAAAGGCCCTTTCCCCATCATGTCCTGTGCCAGGCTCATTCCTCCAAGACTCAGTCCGGGCCCTGTCACCTCCAGAAGCATCCTTGGCCCCCCTACGGGTGGGCAGGCCCCCTGAGGTCTTACCGTGCCTGCCTAGAGCTTGTCCTCCTGGTCCCCTGCTCCCCTCCAAGGGGGCACTGTGCTGACCCCACTATCCACACCGCACAGGGCCGGCCCCGCAGGCACAGCGAAGGCTGACTCAGGACGAGCCTCTCAGCTCTGAGACTTTAGCTTGCCTGCATTTGCTGCTTTGTGCTTCTCAGATAAATTTCTACATAGGAAAGTACCAGGATGCACTTAAAGAGACAATTGCTTTCAGAAAAGAAGGTGGTGTGGTTTGCATGAAACCTCTTCGTAACCTTCACTTCCTGAGGCAAGGAAACCAGGGGCAGTGTGGTGAGCACCGTGGGTGCCACTCAGCAATGGTGAAGACAACGTTAGGTGCCACAACTCCTAAAACAAACCTGCCTACAAAAGGCAACAGCAGCAGCAATACGTCTTACAGGAGGAAGGTGCTCCCAGAACCTCAGGTTTCCCATCCTACTGCAAAACGTCTTACAGGAGGAACGCGTTCCCAGAGCGTCAGCCTTCCCATCTTAATCCAAAGGTTGGGGAACGTGAAATGGTTTTGCACAGTTGCTCAGTTTCAAGGTGAATGCCAATCATTAAGAGATTACCATCAGCACCTGAGAAGATCCAGTTTCAGAGACATCTTTGATAAACTTCATCACATCACGATGCAGTGAAGCTACGAATCAAGATCACCTGGATGCTGCGCTCACCCCTGACCCCGTGTCCCCAGAGTCCCCATGTCCTGCGCACAGGTGAGGGAGGGGTTAAGGAGATCACCATCATCATCGTCATCTCCTTACAAGCCCCCTCCCCCAGTGGCTGAGACTTTACTCAGCAACTTCAAAGCCTCTTCTGGCCCCGGGACTGGTTTGAATTAAGGTTCTCTTTTCTCCTAGAGTCTCTGGGCCTGGGGAGAAAGTGCTGGCTGCTTCTGGATTTCATTAGGGGCAATTTCCTTATCTTTTCTTCCTCTTAGGCTTGATCCCCTGAAAATGCAATGTGGCAGCACAGGGCCTGAATATCAAGGTGCCGGCTGGAAGGCATGCGTTGTCCCCGGGGGCCCCAGCAGGGGAGAAGGGCAGGAGAAAGTGGAACGGGAATGCTGAGGCTTCTTCTCCATCATCGGATGCCCAGGGAATCGCTGGGCCTTCTTCCCCATCATCGGATGCCCAGGGAACCATAAATCGTAAACTTCAAAGTACTATTTTACATTAAAATCAATAAAAAAAAACCCCTGAAACAATTTTCCTTTTCAAAGATGCTATTTAAGCTTTAAAAAGTTCACTTGATAAGGTACTATCATGTACACACTTGGCAGGAGATTAAAGCACATGCCAAGAGCAACTCCGAAAGGCACGTTCATCCTAAAGGCTGGCCAGGCCGGCGGGGGCCTGCGGAGCGGGGGTGACCTGGAGGGCAGATGCACATTGCTGCTCTGAGCCTGCGCTTGCTCACCAGCAGGGAGATGGGGGAGGGTTTCCCCCCAGGACCCAAGAGCTGAAGGCACCACTGAGAAACGCCCCTGACGTGAGGGTCGGCCCATCCAAACCTGGCCTGGGGCAACTGACCTGGAAGAGAGCCATCTACTTTCTCCCGGCCGGCCAGGAGAGCCCTGCCTTCTCTCTGCACCAGAACGTGGCCACACTGGGCCCTGGGTTCCCCAGGCGGCACCAACGTTCACTCAGGCAGGAAGTCGACCAGGCCGCATCTACACGTCTTATGGTGGCCAGAGACTTGATTTTCAGAGAACCTTAAAAGGGGGGCCAGTTCTCAGTGGGGCGACACGCAAGAGAGGGCAGTGGGTGCGCATTCCATGAGCTGCCAGCGGTGACAGGCCCATGCCAGGGGTCAGGTTTCACATGAGCTCATTTTCAGGTGTGGTACGTATTTGGGGAAGTCCTTCTCTCTTCAGTTAGGCAGGGAAACTGTCAACATGACATTACATCTGATCAGAAGTGAAGAAACATCAAAATCAAACCAATGAGATCAGAGGAAAGTGGTCCAGGTAGAGGGCGAGCAGGTCCACTGAGGCACTGACGAGCTCCCTCCTACATTGCCCGGGGTGAATTCTGCCGAGGAGCTGGGCAGCGTGGGCCCCGCCACACAGGGTGTGTTCCTCCTGCGAACCACCAAGTGCCTGGGGAGGGGGACCTGCACCTCCTGGGCCAGGCCTTTATGTCACCAAATCTCAACAACCTTTCCGGGGGGGCACTAGACCCCAGCTAGAGAAGAGTGAGCCGACGCTGAGAAGGTCTTGTGACTTATTCACCGTCCCCAGAGAGCACGGTGCTGAGTCCACACAAAACATTTACAGGTGTGTCCCTGTGCAGAGCCTCACCTCCAGAGATGTGCACACACACAAAGATGTGCGTGCAAAGACACATAAGCACACATGTGCATACTCATAGACGTGTGCACAGAGATATACAAAGACAGGTGCACGCAAAGACACATAGCACATGTGTGTGTCTACTCAGACATGCACACAGAGACACACACAAAAAGACGGGCATGCAAAGACACAGCATATGTGTGTATACTCACACACAGATACACACACAGATACATGCATGCAAAGACAAGTGCATGGGTGTGTACTCATCCAGAGATGTGCACACACACATGCATACCAGCAGGCACACAGACATGCATTCACACCCACACAGACGTGTCCATGTGCACAGGCATGTACACACCCACGGACATGTGCAAGGCTGCAGACACCTGCACAAGCACCCCGAAACACGCACACAGATGAACACCCACCACACACACACACACACACACACAGGCACGTGAACATGCACATCCATACAGAGACGCATGCATATGCCTCTCAAAGACACATGTCTGCACATATGTTTTATATGTACATAAATCAGGACAAGACCATGGAGTGAGAGAAAGGAAAACTCTGAGAACTGTATGGGGCTTTACTGCCGTACGGATGGTGTTTTCTGTCAGGCTCTGGGAACTGAGGCGGGCTGTGGGCTGCTCCCTGGGGCTCCGGCACTCCATCACAGCAGGTGAAGCCGTCATTTTAAAACAATGACAAGAAAACCCCCACTGCTCAGCAGCCCATTTTGGGTCACAGGTGTGACTCCAATCTGGCCTCCATCAAAGGAGAAATAACCAGTTGATGAGAAAAGCAAACACTGTGTCTTTAAAAATCACCCTGTGGCTAAACTCTAACAATCAGACTCACAGGAAGGAAGTGGGATGAAGGGTGACAATCACCTCTTGATTTGGGGAAATAAATAAAGAAGAAATATTTATTTGCATTTGACATCGCATCACAAGAGGTTGCGAAAGAGAAATCAAGAGATTCTGAGGATTTTCGCCTTCATTTCTCATGAACACAACACGCTGCACAAAAGTCCCTGCCTCTGTCTTCATCACTCACCATCAGGACCCAGAGCGGGCTCCTGCTAACACTGAATGCTCAGGAGGGAGCGCTAAGACCCGGTGGTAAAAAGCCTCCAAGGCTCCACGCTTGGCACCGAAGAATGAACTGAGACAGCCCCATTCACCCACAGACCCGGTTTCAGACACGCTGATCTGTAGCAAGTGCTTCCTGGAGTGAGCGAGAGGAGAAGCTGCCAGCCTCAGTGCTAAGTGCAGCCCGGAGACTCACCTGAAGGCCGCCAAGTACTCGGCGTCTCCCATGGGGGGGTCCAGGCCGCCGGTGAAAGCCATGTTGACGTTGAAACCCACGCCGGGCCCTGTGCCCACCTGTGGCCAGAAAGACAGAAACGCACGTCACAGACCCTGAGCGGGACATCTCTGACAGGAACACCTGATGCAGGTGGCACCCGGCTGGGCTCGGCCTTGCCGGGCCCCCGGGGAGAGCCCATGTGTCCTCGTCTCCTGGTGCCTATTCATTAAAGGTGAGGGAGGGGTGCCCCACCGCCCCGGTGTGCTGACGTCAACACAGGGGCCCCTTTCCCAGCTGCTGCAGGCTCTGGCTGACCCTGCCCTCGGCACACCAAGGCCCTGCACTGACGTTTCTGGGGATGTGCTGCCCTGTGTGGTGTGCCATAGGTGACATCAGGGAATCAGACCTGGGTCTCTTTGGGCAGAAAGTGTCTCGGATGAGCCTGTCATTTTCTACTTCCTCTACAAAAGTAAGATCCGGAGGCTGACGGAGCCTCTTCCCTGGATGAAAGCCCTGCCGCTGGGGCCTCTGTTCAGAGGGGCAGGCTCTGAAGGGGGACCTGGGCGCAGTCAAGGAGCCGCTGAGTCTGCCATTCCTGGGGCAGCCATGAAGCCCCACGCCGGTGAGAAGACAGTGTACAGAGCCCCCTGCCTGAGGGTGTCCCGTGGAAGACAGTGGCCTGGGCCCTGCCCAGAGGAAGATGGACACCACACACCTCCTCCTTCACTAACACTTCTGTCTGCCTGGATTGGAACCAGAAATGATATCCAGCCTCTCATTTGTACGTTGAACAAAATACAGGCCACGTGAGCACATGTGACATGAAGCAGGCTGATGCCTGACTCGTTACTGTCTGGGCTTAAATGAGCGTGAGGGCCTCCCTTGCTGTGGCTGGGCAGCTGTGGACCATCTGCCCTGTGCCCCCCGAGTGGCTCCCTGCAGCCCCACCTTCCTCCCAGAGGCCTGCACAGACCCCGCCTACCTACCTCGTCAGGAGCCCCGCTGCCTGGGAAGAAGTTCCCGTCATCGTAGCGGTGGAGGGACATGTACAGGACGCTGGGGTCGCTGTAGAAAGCCTGCTGGGTCCCGTTTCCATGGTGCACATCCTGAAAGGGCAGGGACAGCTGCCTCAGGGCTGAGCCGGGTATCAGAGGGCAGACTCTCCGCAGGGCCCTCTCCAACCCCAGCTGTGCTTAGAAACAGCTCCTGCTCAGCAATGACCTTGCCCTCCAGCCGGGCCTGCACCTGGTAGGCATGTGTCTGGGGCTGCACGATCAGGGCTACGTGGTGTACGGTGGCAGGGGTTCTAAGGGCCAGTGTAGGCCGGGCACGGTGGCTCACGCCTGTAATTCCAGCACTTTGGGAGGCCGAGGCAGGTGCATCACGAGGTCAAGAGATCGAGACCATCCTGACCAACATGGTGAAATCCCATCTCTACTAAAAAATAAAAAAATTAGCTGGGCATGGGGGTGCATGCTTGTAGTTCCAGCTACTCGGGAGGCTGAGGCAGAAGAATCACTTGAACTGGTAGGCAGAGGTTGCAGTGAGCTGAGATTGTGCCACTGCACTCCAGCCTGGGGTCAGAGCAATACTGTCTCAAAAAAAAAAAAAAAAGGGCCAGTGTTTGCGTCTGCAGCACTGCTTCCCCTTGCCCTTAGTGCCATGGTCCAATCCTGACTCCAGCAGCGAGCGGGGCTGGGGTTCAGCTGGGCCTGGAGGCCACCATTTCCCTAATGAAGCCATCTGACCCATTTTCTGCACCTGCCATGTCTCTGACAAGTGAGCCGTTTCCTCGGCCTCTGTGGGGAAGGGTCACTGGCTGTGGCCCGCCCACTTGCAGGCACATGGGAGGTGCCAATCCCATGCCAGGCAGGGGGTTCCCAGGAGACAGGTCCCACGTGGCTGTGAGTGACAGGCACACACGGTACCGGGTCAGTGCCCAAATGGCAAGCACCGTTTCTTAACCACAAAACCCACAGGTCAAATGCACCAGCGGGCAAGGTGAGAGGCAGCCTGGGGCTTCTACAGCTGTGGCTGCCCTGCCCCTGGCCACACCGCAGGCAGTCACCAGGACGGGCGGGCGAGGGGGTGGCCCTGCTGAGCGCAGCCATGTGCCTGGGAAGACGGCACGCAGCCTTCATGTTCCCAGCATGGGAACTTGCTGCTCCGTCATCTGTGCTCATCACAGAAAAGGCGGAAGGGCAGCTACGGGTGAGGAGCGATGGAACAAGTGCCTTCGATCCAACTCTGTAGGTAATCACCATGAAGACGCACGCGGAGGCTTTCCCGACGTGCGGCTTCCCACTGAGATGCCCCTGTCCACGTGGTGAGTAGCCGGGTAACATCACAGCTGGGCGCACAGCGAGCACGCCACACGGTGTTCACGCAGGCCGTCTACACAGGCGGTCTATGCAGGCTGTCTGCGTGCCCTAGCACTGCACCTTGTGCTGGGGAGGGGTCCCCCAGTCTTTAGCCATCAACGGCCTCACACTGCTCTCTTCCCGGGACCCCTACCTGCTCCCTTAGGAGGAGCTGAGGGAGGGATCCTGGTCCCGGCTCCCAGTCCTTGGGTGTGGGGGGCCCGCTGCTCTGCTGCCTCCCCTGACCCGACCTGCTTCTCCAAATGAACACAGCTGCCCGGGGGCTGACGGGCCATCCTGGGCCATGTCGTGTCGTTTCTTTACCCAAACTCAGGACTTTTCCAGTTCAAATCATAACCCTACCTGATGGGACCTGCTTTTTTCCCCCTTAAAAATAAGTTTAAAAATATGCTATAATGAACTCATGGACATAAAAGAGTAGAGGGATGGTTCCCAGAGGTTGGGAAGAGTAGTAGGCAGGGAGGTGAGGGGAAGGCAGGAGGGCTAATGTGTAAAAAAAAAATGTTAGAAAGAATGAGTAGGACCTGATGATTGACGGCACAACAGGGTGAGTATAGTCAGTAATGACTTAATTGCACATTAAAAAATACCTCAAAGAGTGCAGCTGGATTGTTCATAATACAAAGAATAAATGCTTGAGGGCATGTATTCCCCATTCTCCACGATGTGATTATTTCACATTGCATGCCTGTGTAACATCTCATTTACCCCATAAATACATACATGTATTATATACCCACACAAATTAAAAACAAAAGATGCTACAATGCAAAAGATGGGAAATTCTAAAAAAAAAAAATAGGAAATAAATCAAATACCCAAGAGAACTAAATATGTATATTTGAAAGAGTGACAAGACGAACACCTTATTAATTTCCAGTATGAGAATGAGTATATCTATTGGTGGAATTCAGGTTCAGACATCACACTGCATTATTTAAAGACCCCCATTCCAGGAGGACCAGGTGCCCACACAGCAGCAGGAGGCCCCTCCCAGGCTCCCAGGCCACACGCATGGTCGACGTGGACACAGTCTTCTCCCCAAAGCCCGCCTTGCAAGAGGATCTCACCAAGGGAGGCCCTGGCCGCTGCCCCCACCCACAGGGACATTCCTGGACATGCCAGGACCCCATTCGCCAGGGCCGCCTCAGAGAATTAAAGCCCCAAACCTGCTGTTAACACGACTCGCAGCAGGTTTGGGGCTTTAATTTTCTACATCTTTGAGACGTTTTCAGAAACTCAAGCTTCCCAGATCCAAAGGCACACCTCCTCTCCCCACATGCTGCTGTCTGCTCGGGGAGGACACAGGAGCTCCCTGAGCTGAGCTTGAGGACGTGGCTCCGCTTACCCAATCCACGATGAGGATCTTGCTCACGCTCAACCTCTGCTGCAGAAGCTTGGCTGCCACGGCCACGGAGTTGAAGTAGCAAAAGCCCCTGCGGGAGAGAACCGACGCTGGGGACAAAGCGCAGGGGGGTGGTGGCCAGTTCTTCTACAGCCCGCTAGGGAGCCACCTGGGGTGCGCACAGACCTAAGAGGTTCTGTGAGTGCACGGCTGCTAAATACACTGCAGGGGGATCCTTCACAGATGCCACAGAATCGGCTAACTGGGAGACATGTATGCACCCCACACACAGACGCACTCACACGCATATTCGGCTCCTGAACAAATCACTGGGGAATCTTAGCTGATGCCATAGGGTCAGCTAACTGATACAGACATGCATGCACCCCACACAGACACACACACCACAGACACACATACACCATGCAACACACCCTACACACATACATGCCCCACACAGATATGCCCATGCACCACGAACACACACCCCACACAGATACAACATGCACAGATACACATGAACACCCCACACAGAAACACTCACACATACACAAACCACACACACACACACACACACATCACACACATCACAGTCACACACATCCACAGTCCCATACACATGCGTGCACGCGCACACACACACACACACACACACACGGTCTCCTGCTTGGAGGCCCCCCACACTCCTCTGGTCTCTGGTAGGAAATCTATTTCGCGTGTTACCGACACTTCCCTCTTCCTGGCCTGGACCCTTCCTCTCAGGAGCCGCCCACCACAGCCCATGAGACACGGCCACTATTCATCTCAGCCCCTTACTGCTGACCTTTCTATATTCCAATACATAAATCACCATGAATTTTAGAAAGTCTTACTCAAGAGACCAAGAAACAAGCTACGAAATGACTCATATCACAGTGAAAAGCTTCTCGGTCTGTTTCCCTTTGTCTGAATGCCCTCGGAGACTGAGAAGCACTGGTGGCTTGGTGTTCAGAACCCAGGCTGGCATGGGGAAGCCCACACGCCTGGGGGCACCCTAGACTCTGACACGCCTGGGGGCACCCTAGACTCTGACACACCTGGGGGCACCCTAGACTCTGGGCTCTTGCAGCGGCTCACGGGGAGCACAGTGAAGAACCGCGACCACAAAGAATTGGTTTCTCTTCATCTGAGGTTCATTATTCGGATCTCCCACACCTCAGGTTCAATCAGAAAAGAAATGTCAGAGAACTGGAGCAGGAAGCCCGGTGCCGCAGGGACGTGGGGTGCTCTGGGATGTTTACCAACCACACAGTTTCAGGTAAAGCCACAAAGATTCCAACAGGAATCCCTCCCTGGCAGCTATCATCTCCTCTCTGCATAAAGGCGATTCCGCTCTAACACGCGGACCTGACCATCTTACCCCGATGTGACAGAGGGTGCTGCTGGCCCCTGCACTGACACCGAGTTCCTGGGGTAGCAGGGAAGCCCTTTCCCAGGCCCCTGCGGTTCTGTCTTGCTCTGACTGCTTCCTGGCCACACCCTGAAAATGAGCTTGTCAGTATCTGCACTTGTCTTGGGTTGCCCGTCTGACAAACTGCGGATCAAATTCGCCAAGGCAGAGCCCCAAGCCACCTCCTCCTCTGCAGCTGGCGAAATCAGGCACCCCTTCTCCATCTCCAGAGCACAGGGAGCCGGTCCTTCTGGTACCCATCCCCCTCACTAGAGCAGCTAACGTCCCCCCAGACAGCATGCTCTAATGGGACAGCTCATTCACGCACCACCCAGGCCGCAAGGCACTCCACACACAGCTGTGGTCGGCCCTCCCACTGGCTCTGCACACACAGGGAGGGGTCCGGGAGCACCCACACCCCACACTCCCTACCCTGCCCAGTCCTCAACCATGTGGACAGTCAGCAGTCTCTGAAAGACCCAAAACAGCATCTGGATAGCTGCCTGTGTGGACGAGGCTCTGAGACTTGCCACGTCAGTACCTGGCGGTCAGCAGGCGGCTAAAAGGCCATGCATGAAATGACCTGAGTCCTCCAGACAACTAAGGGCTGCAGGGACCCACCTGGGGGAAAGTGGTGTTTCCTCCCAAGTGCTGACAACTCCTTAACAACAAGAGGCTTCTCTGGACTGACCTCCACAGGCCCTTTCCTTCCTTTCTCTTCATCTGTCTCCATCATAACCGAGCGGTGATGCTCACGGGCCTGGGCGCCCGGAAGCTGGGGCCATGCCAGCACGTGGCGCCCTGGGTTCCCCGCGGTCACTCAGGCACCCACACAGCCCTAAGGGAGGGGACGGAGACCCAGGTTTCCCTGCTTCGTGGGGCTGTGGGGTGTACTCACATGGGCGTGCTCTCCTCCGCGTGGTGTCCAGGGGGGCGGACCACAGCAAAGCCATTCTGCAGGTGACACCAGATGGCCGGGAGAGAGCAACAGAAGACATGCTTTGTAGCCACGGGAAAATGGTTGCATACTCAACTTTCAGCAGAGCTGGGCTACGTGGGAGGACAGTTTCTCTCTGCACCCTGGCCACAGTGATACAGGGCCAGCTGTGAGCCTTTCCGAGAAGCCTGGGACCTTCTCCTAAAGAGGTCTCGGAGCTACTAATGGTTCCCCTCGAAACGCAGTCACTAGGATGACAGGTAGGTGCCTTGCCCTGCTCTCAGCGCAGTCGGCAAGGTGTGGGGCCCTCGGCTCAGGGGGTTGGGTGATGTGGAAGGGGTGCGCTTGCTCCCCATTGGCTGAGGACCAGGACCCGCTAGGCAGCCACTGGAGGAAGACGGAGCAGAAGGGGCCCTGGTCAGACACTTGGCCGCACGGCAGAGTGCTCGGGCACTGCCCCAGCTCAGCCTGAACGTGATGCCTCTGCCCTTGCTGCAGTTGCTGCCAGGATGGCGGGCAAGCGGGCAGCCCATGAAACAGCTCCACTCGCACTGGGCCGAAACGCTGTCCTCTGCCCTGTCACTTAGGCGTCAAAAATCCATCTGCAAGCCACTCTGTAGCGGCTGCCATGAAAATGGATTACGGGCCTCCTGGTCTGACCAGCAACAGGACATGGCGTGGTCAAGGTCTGCAATGGAACCTCAAAAGAGCCGGCCAGCCATGAGTGAGCACGGCCCGGGTGGGGTGAGCCCGACGCCGCAGGGACCAGGCTCAGGAAGGGGCAAGGGCAGCCAGCGAGGTGGTGGCAAACGCTCTCAAGAGGCCCCGGCCCCTCTGCGTTTCTGCGCGTCCACACCCTGTGCGTGGTGCTTCCGAGGACAGGCTGCACATCCCTGCAGTCTCGAACCCTGCAGAGGGTCCACATGCTCTTCTCACCACCCTGACACCCGCGCCAGGGGCTGGGCAGGCAACAGCGCCAGGGTATTTGTGTGTGTGGTGTGTGTGTGTATGTGTGTGTGGTGTGCATGTGTGTATTGTGTGTGTTGTGTGTGTGTGTGTGTGTGTGTGTGGCTTCCCGTAACCATGTCCTCGATGAAGCAGTATTCAGACATTTTATTAGTTCTCCACCCTTAAAAACACGCCCTTTTAACACCCTGAGTAAAGAGATGGGAAGGAAGTGTGGCAAAATTTGAGCTTTCAAGTGAAAATTCTAAGTTTGGAACACATGGCTCTGCATAAGCCTGATGGCTCTCCCACTACTTACGTGACTTCTGGTGAGATGGGGGTGATATTAATGGTTTCAGAAATTGGGCCGGGCGCAGTGGCTCACGCCTGTAATCCCAGCACTTTGGGAAGCCCAGGCAGGTGGATCACCTGAGGTTGGGAGTTCAAGACCAGCCTGACCAACATGGTGAAGCCCCGTCTCTATTTAAAAAAAAATACAAAATTGGCCAGGTATGGTAGCATATGCCTGTAATCCCAGCTACTCAGGAGGCTGAGACAGGAGAATTGCTTGAACCTGGGAGGTGGAGATTGCAGTGAGCCGAGATCATGCCACTGCTCTCCAGCCTGGACAAGAGTGAAACCTGCCTCTCAAAAATAAATAAATAAATAAATAAAAATTAATGACTTTTTTGATACTGTATGTGTCAGAATATGGAAGGTCCATGTAACTCCATGAAGCTAAATTTCCAAATGACCAATGCAGAGTGCTACCAATCACCCATGAATGAGAGATCCATTTGACTTCCAGGAAGGGCTAATGCTCTGGTTAAACAGAACGAAGGAAGACTAAAAGGAGGCCCCGACTCAAGTTCAGGTTCCACACTGCAGCTCATTTTTAAGGCACTAGCACTTGTTGAATTTTTGGCATTCTGTCGAAGAATACCCACTGTTAGAATACCTCTGGAAAGTCTGTTAAGTCCTTCTTCCACTTCTAGTTACGTATCCATGTGGGGCCAGGATTCCTTCACGTAATTCAACATGTGGCAAGAATGATGCCAAGCACGTGTGACAACCCGGCTGCCGTCTACAGAGCCAGGCATTAGTGCTATGTTTAAATTAACAAACATTTTGAAAATGTCTCAGTTTTAATCTCTCACATGGTCAATACTGTGGATGTAAGTCATGGAAACAGAAGCTCTTTGGGTTCCTCTACAATTTTCAAGAGTGTACAGGGTTGTTAAGATGCACATCTTTGAGAATCTGCACTGTGGCATAACCTGTCACAAGTGTGGGCATGTCTCTTTCATTCAGTAGTGAGGCTGCACTGACGGAGTCGCCTCCCCGCCTGATGAGAGGGGGACGCAGGGGGCGGTCCCTCCCCACACTGGGAATCTGTGGCAGGCCTCCTTCTGGGAGCCCACTGATGCTCAGGCCCCGACTGACCTTCAGTTCCCCCGTGGCCACCTTGAAGACCAGCTCCACCACGCAGCCCACGGCCAGGCGGGCGGCCCCCGCTGAGTGGACCTCATTCCAGATGGTGTCACTGTCCACCTGTGGAAACAACACCCCACACTGAGGTCAACGTCCCCGGTCACCGTCATCACCAGCGCTGGCTGGGCAGAACAGCTCAGGCTCCATGGGCTCTGCCTCCAAAACCTCAGGGCCAGCCAGAGTGGGGGCAGCCTCAGCCCACGTTCGAGCTTTGATCATTTTAAGACATGCCACAAAATTTACACGGAAAGATACAAGAGAATTCACCAGAAATAAGACGCATGTGTCCTGACCTGCTCTGAGGCATCCTCTAGCCCCTCAATGGCTCCACTATACTTGGAACTAAAAGGAATGATGTCAAGGTGATCTACTTCCTCTTTTTCTTTTTCTTTAAAACTGGAATTGTAGTTAGAAGAGCTATTCAGGTTGACTATCTCTGATCTGAAAATCTTAAATCCGAAATACTACAAAGCATTTTGTAGGCTGAGGCAGGAAGATCGCTTGAGCCCAGGAGGCTGAGGCTGCCGTGAACTGTGAATGCACCGCTGCACTCCAGTCTGGGTAGTGGAGTGCGGCTGTCTCCAAAAGAGCAAAAAAAAAACTGGAAACTTTTTGAGTGCCTACGTGATGCTCAGAGGAAATGCACTCTGGAGCATTTTGGATTTCAGATTTTTAGATTAGGGATGCTCAACCGGTAAGTATAATGCAAATATTCCAAAATCTGAAATACTTCTGGCCCCAAGCATTTCGGGTAAGGGACAGTCAACCTGTCTAACAATTAGCAGCGAAAGGAAATGTAAGGGGAATCTGCACCAGTCTCTTCCAACAATGACTTCTCCTGTGGTGAGTTTAACTGGAAGCTCCACATGCTGACCAGTGTAGTGAAGCAGGCCTAGGGGCACGGGCGGGCGAGGAGAGCTGCCCCGCTCTGCCCTGCTGACGGCACCAGGCTCTGCCCAGGCACCAGCAGGTCAGCCTGCTGGCCTTTTCTACTTCAGACAGAAAAACTGTTTCACACAAACAACAATCCCTGACTATGCGTTGGGTCATTTATTTATTTAAGGACAGTAGAAATTTCTCACACCCCTGGCTCATTCTGGGAGGAAAGACGACCAGGACCTGGACGGCCAGTTCTGCAGAGCAGTCTCCTAGGGGAGTCTGGCCAGGGGAGGGAGGTATCAGGGGGCTGAGAGGAAATACACAGGCCTTGGGCTGGCCCTGGGGCACCTGAGCACTGTCCCCAAGTGTGTCCCTTGCCTGCAAGATGCTGTGGGGTGGGCAGGCTCCCTGGGCAAACACACCAGGGACCCGGATGTGACTGCCCGGTGGAGGACATAGAAGCTGTCATTGTAGGTTGCTCAGCTTCACCATGGTGCTGAGCAGGTCTACTGCAGCTCTATTGCAGGGCGCCTCCTTCTCAAACTGAGCCTCTCTGAGTGCTGAGTGCTCTGGGCTCATAAGCAGGAGCCAGGCATGTCCACCCTGCCTCGCCCTTCCCCAGACCAGGCCCTCGAGCACCCCTGTCCATCACCAGGCAGACTCACCACGTGACAGAAACCATTCACTATGTGGGGAGGGAGGGTTTCCTTCCAGGCGGTCTTAAAGCTCCATCATCAAAGCAAGGTGAGTTAAAATGCGCTTTCAAGGGGCTGAAGACATTTCCTGAAGGTATTCAGCGATGGCTTTCTTTTCAATGACCAAACTTCTATATTCTATAAATGGTTTCCAAATGTCAAAATAACTCTCCACTTTACCTACCCTCCACAGCGTTAACATTCAACCTGCAAAGAATGGCTTCTCCTCTAAATAACGCTGTATTGTTCTCATGGAAGCAGCCACATAAAGAGGACTATTCTGGGCTGATGACTTCAGCTGGAGAATAAATTCATTAAAATTAAAGGTAGCAGGGGTGTGGCAGCTCATGTCTATAATACCAACACTTTGGGAGGCCGAGGCAGGAGGATCGCTTGAGGCCAGGAGTTTGAGACCAGCCTGAGCAACATAATGAGACCCCATCTCCGCAAAAACTAACAAAAAAAATTATCCAGATGTGGTGGGCTGGGCCTGTATTCCCTGCAACTCAGGAGGCTGAGGCGGGAAGATCGCTTGAGCCCAGGAGGTCAAGGCTGCAGTGAGCCATGAACGCACCACTGCACTCCAGCCTGGGTAACACAGTGAGGCTCTGTCTCCAACTCAGAGGAAAAAAAAAAATCCAAGGTGACCTCCCAGGAGTGAGAGCCAGGCAGGGTGCGATTCTGCCAGCTGCCCTGTGTCTGCCGGGGGAGGTGAGGTCCCGGGCAGGCCAGGCACCGAGGCTGCTGTGGGGACAGCACCCAGAGATGATTTTTCTCGAACATACAATGAACTGGGCTTGAGGATAGGCCAACACTGAGGAGCGGAGGGTGGAGAATGCCCATGTTCTGAAGGGTCTTCTGGGGGCTCTGCGCACCTGGGGTGCCAAGGAGCTGCTCAGTCCACCAGCTGCCTGTGTCCGAAGGCCCAGCTGTACCCCCTCCCATGGGGCCCTGGGGTTCAGAAGTTTCTGGAATGTCTTGCACAGAGTGAGGGACAAACCCCCAGCCCCACTGCAGGGCCCCAGTCCCCAGAGAACTCAAGACCCCTTGGCCTGCTTCAGGACCATGGCTCCAGCTCTCAGGGATGAGCACGGAGTTCCAGGACCTCCAAGGATCTTGCAGGGAGCCTGGCTCAGGCGTGCAGCACTGAGCAGCGGCCTGGCTCAGGGCAGGCGGCGGCAACTGCTAATGCGGGAAGGAGCAAATAGCTCGCTCTGCTTTTTTAAAATTTCTCTCTCTCTTTCTCTCAAAAAAGGTGGGGAGGAAACATGGAGAAAGATTCCCGTGGAGAATCTCATAGGCTGGCAGGGCTGGGAGGCCTTTGGGAAGCTCAGAGTTGCTGTAGGGAGCCGGACGCACCGGAGCAGGCCGGGAACCTGCCGGGTGAGGCCAAGCAGGGACACCAGCTCCTCACCGTGTTGAAGCTTGCGGTCAGTGGAGAGGAGCAATGCGGGAGCCGACGCGGTTTGAAAAGAGGTCAAAGCACTTTCCGCCCGCACTTCCCAGTGGGGGAGAGAGGGGTTTCTGGTGTTCCCAGCCCCCATCCACCTCCACGCGAGTGTGCCACTGCTTTCGGGAAAGGCAGCTGGCTCTGCTCGCCCCCTCTGCCCTCCCAGGCAAGAGCACCTCCCTTGCGCCCACACTGTGGTTCCTGAGGTCTACTTTGCTCCTCCTGACACCTCAAAAGTCTGGCCCCTCCCAGCTCTGGAGGAGACCCTGAGGCACAGGAGAGCTGCGTCTGTGCCAGTGACAGCAAGTGCACCCCACAGCCAGGGCAGGGGCCTGCACAGACCTCCAGGCGGTCCAACTCCTGGAAAACAACGGGCAGAAGATGCATCCTACTGACTGCTGTACCTGAGGATGCCCCACGGCCTGCACTGCTCCCTGCCCATGCCAGCAGGCTCCCCTCTCTGCCCGAGTCCACGTGGGGAACTTCTCCATCTGCATCTGTGCACGAGTACACGCCTGTACCCAGATAGGAGGGTGCAGCTCTCATCTGTGTGCCTCAGATCTGGACTGAACACTTGGTCGGGGGCTGCTGGGCTCACCCCCTCAGCTCTGAGCCTGCACTCAGCTTTCATTTGCAAACGATAAATTCTGCCTTGCACAGGCGTGCTGGCTGCAGGGCAGTGCAAATTCAATTCTTTTCAAGTCTGGCCAAAAACTTGCCCCAAATTAAGAGATTGCAGCCTATTTACAATACAAAATAAAATAACTCTAGGAGGCTTGGTGGTGGTATGAATAAATGCCGTTTATTCTCTTTCTGACGGGATAATTTTCAAAGCAGTGATTTTTATAAAAACTCAGGAAGAAAACAATTTTGTTTCATTTTCATAACAGAATCCAGACCTTGAGCTTCGCCCTGCGATCTGTGATTACACACACGCTGCGCTGTTTTGGAGGCAACGGCTCCTGCCGTCCACGGGCGCCTGTCCTCCCTGCCTGTAACCCTCTGTGGGGCTTTGCGGCACTGTGGGACCACGATGGCCCAGAACTGTTCGGAGGCTCGGCCTCACCTTCTCACGGCAGCCCTCGCTATCGCCACCCCTTCCCAGGCTGCATCAAGGAGGTCGGGGGCCAGGGGAGAACCCTTTTGTTACTGAAAAGTATGATTGCAAGACCTGACCCTTCCTGTGTGGACAGATGGGCAGATGCACAGACCGCAAAGTCCTTGTGAATTCACGTGCCCGGGCCAGGTCTATACATCAGCAGCTCATAGAAGCCGGCCCCGCCCAGCGAGCGGCCCTACAGATTGCACGTGGCCCATAAGAATCACGGTCACTGCACTGGGAGCCCCACCTATAGCTTCGGGTGGAAACTGGGTACAGAATAAGGAAACACGCGTCCTACCCATGCCATACTCGTGGGCTGACGTGAGCAGACGACTGCTGCAGACTCAGAAGGGGTGAGACGCGGCGGCACACAGGGACCTGTTTCTTCTGTTCCTCACAGCGAGAGCCACTGCCCCCCAGAGCCCGAGCCACGAGCGCCAGACGACCTTCCTCAGAGAAGGGTGCCCCCGTCTGCGATCAAAACCCTCTCGGCTCATGCGGCCTTTGAAGCCGCACATGGGTAGCCCCGGCCTGCCAGACCCTGTGTGTGGAAAACACCTGGTAGCAATTACTTACTTTGAGGGAAGAGAGGCTGCGATTTCTGTGACCACTGGGACTCGAGAAGAAACAGGACATTATTTACACATTAAAGGAACACTTACCCCAACACCACCGCAGGGGAGCCGGACGAACACGGAGGCCAGCGAGCCTGTGGGGGGAGGGAGACGGTCAGAGAGGCCAGAGGCACACAGCTGAGGCCCTGGGCAGGCCCTGGGAGCACTCTGGGGCCTTCAGTGGCACTTGGGCATTTGTGGGACACTGAGGGGCAACTGCTCCCCACGTGACGCCCTGTGGCCCAGATACAGGGTCAGTGCCTGGCCCTTGGAGGTGCTGTGGCTCCTGTGAGGGCTAGGCTGGGTCACAGACCCTGGTGGGGACACCTCAGATTGTTGTGGCATCATGCCGTCAGGGGCCCTGGGGAGGCACCAAGCCACTGGGGAGCACAAGGTACCTTGGTGGGTGTCTGCCCTAAGGAGCAGTGTCTAACAGCAAATCCTGCTCCCGGACCTTGAGCCTGGCTCCTCACTGAGCTCCTAGGGCTTGTTCAGCAGCCCCCTCCAACGCAAACAAGGGACGGGTCTCAGAATTAAAGGTGGGTGCTAGGGACTCTTTGACCCTGAGATCCTCGGGAATGTATGCGGTGAGAGCCCCTCCCTGTGACGCAGGCGCAGCGTGCACAGCTCACTGACGGCTCCGAGGATGTCGCAGCTGCATGCCAGGTCGCCTCCCATGGAAACTGGGGCCCTCGAAGCCCCCACCCCACTGCTCTGGCACCCCCACCTGCTCCAACGGTGAAAGTGCTCCCAGGACAGGGGCGCCGTCTTTTTCCTGTTTGACCCCAGTGCTGGCTGAATGCACGTCACCAGCTTAAAACCCATCTGTTGAGGACAAGAGACCCCCACTAACCAGGGGCAGGGCCTGCCATTCCTAGCTGCTGCCTGGGTCCCTGGCCCCTCAATCTCCATAGCCCACGGCCCCTCCTGGGCTGGAGCTGGGGTGACATTTCACACGCTCCAGGGAAACTGGCTTGATATAAGAG
Source organism: Cacajao melanocephalus (assembly GCA_963573385.1). Lineage (NCBI taxonomy): Eukaryota > Metazoa > Chordata > Mammalia > Primates > Pitheciidae > Cacajao > Cacajao melanocephalus. The sequence continues at coordinate 107,496 of CAUYLG010075202.1, read as the reverse complement.
GCTCCTTTATCCAGCGTGGGACCCCACTTTCTGGCCTCAGCCAGGCTGTGTCCCCCGGGCTCCTGTCCCATGCATTGCCGGCTCCGAACAGCATCCCCCGCTGTGAGGCTCCTCTCCCATGCTCTGCCAGCTCTGAACAGCAGACTGCACCCCGTGTGCTCTGGTTCACGCTCCTAGGCCCAGCCAATGGGGCCATGGGAAGGGGCCGGCTGTGGGTCCATCAGGGCCTGCCTGCCTCTCGCCTAGAGGGCTTGCCGGACTGGGGAGCTCAGTGTGCACGGGGAGCCCTTCCCGAGGGCACAGCATGCCTGGCTGGGAAGAGCAACTGTGATGGCCCCAAGCCACGGGGAGTGGCTGGCACAGACGAGAAGCTCAACAGAAGTTCTCTTGCCTTAGCCGACGGATACCCGCACCCTCCACAGACGCCCGCACCCCCCATGGATGCCCACACCTCCCATGGATGCCTGCACCCCCCACAGACGCCCACACCCCCCACGGATGCCCGCATCCCCCACAGATGCCTGCACCCCCACGGATGCCTGCACCCCCCACAGATGCCTGCACACCCACAGGACGCCCTGCTTGCCTTAGCCCATGGACACCCACATCCCCCACAGATGCCCATACCCCTCCAGGATGCCTGCACCCCCCAATGGATGTCCACACCCCCCACAGACGCCCGCACCCCCCAAGGACGCCCACACGCTCCACAGATGCCCATAGCCAGGCCCCAGTGTAAGGCCCAGTGCACAGAGCTGACCCAGGCTCTTCCCACTCTGTGGAGGCCACACATCTGCACTGAGGCTGGAGGCTTCTAGAATGGCCACGTCCACGTCCTGGGGCTGGAGGGCTGCCATGCCAACAGGGAGCAGAGCAGGAGGCAGGGGGCAGAGCAGGAGGCAGGAGGCAGAGCAGGAGGTAGGGGGCAGGGGGCAGTAGCTGCAGCCGCTTTTCAGAAGGGGCTCAGGGGCCCCCAGGCCACCCAGGCAAACAGAGGACAGGCCAGGCCCCTAGCTGCTGGGACAGCTTGGCCAGCGGAGGTGCACAGGTGCCACAGAGATGCTGTAACACTCCCATTTCCAGACAAAGCCCCTCGTGCTAGGAGAGGCCAGCCTGTGTCAGGGGGAGTCTACGCTCCTCTCCACCTGGCCTGGCTCCGAGGGCAGGTCTGGGTCTGTGCCCGCCTTGTCCCTGCTCCCGGCCTGGGCCACACAAAGCACTGAGCCAGCAGGGGCTTCGGTCGTCCCCGGCTTTCAACACCGTGCTTAGCCGGCCCGCCTCGGCCTCTGGGTCCTGGCCCTCACGCCTGCTGAGGCAGCAGCACTAGCACGGCCCCCGCTTCCCTTCCCAGGTGCTGGGCCTGCTTCCTCCACGTCCATGGCTCACAGACCCACCCTTGCCTGGAGTCATGGCTCCTGAGCCTGGTTCCCGTGTCCACATGTGAGTGTGGGATGCGGGACAGCATGGCTAACATTTCTCACCTGAGGCTCATGGGGGTCAGCCCTCATCCCCGCAGGCACGTTGGCCCAGCTCTCCTCTGTGCCTTGGTGGCAGCAAGTAGTGGGCATGGGGCTGACCACGTGGGAAGCAGCCTGCAGGCCCGACCCTTTTGGGAGGTGCTGGGACTGAGCAGGGGATGAGGGGAAGCTGGCGGGATGTGGTGGGTGAAGGAGCTGGTGGGCAGGCGGAAGGAGGCTGAGAATGGGGGAGGGCATGGGTGCCACGCCACCTGCTGTCCTGCTCGCTTCCCGTCATCCGGAGCGGGGTCACCTAGAGCCAACCTCACCACAGTGGGCAGGCGCTGCCTCGGAAGGGTGGTCCTGGCCTTGGTGAGCAGCTGAGTAGCTGGGGCTGGGAGTGGCTCGGTGGCTGCCTCCTCCCATCACTGACTACTCCCATGCGTGTGAAAGACACTGCCGGAAACGACGGAGCTCATTTTCCAAATGATGCAAGCGCTCGGCTGTATGAACTCACAGGAGACAGACGTGGCTGGGCATCTGTAAGACACTGAATCTCTTTGAAATCATAGCCAACCATGTCTACATTAAAACCACAAACCATCTGACTGTTTTGAGTTTGCTCGTTATCTGGCAAGGACCAAAAAAACAAAGAAAAAGCACACGATCTTGCGTCCACATGCTTGCGTCTGGGGATGGAGTTACAGGCACAGAATTTTGGTGACAGCCCCGAGGAGCCCAGCAGCCCCTGTGGCTTGGAGCCACAGTCACCAACACCAGGCCACGAAACACGCCAGCCTGCTAACAGGGCCAGAAGCCCCAAGAACAACCAGCCTTACTACATGTCCATTAGCCGCAGGCTGGCGGACAGGCGCTCTGTGCCTGGGGTAGGGCAGCGAAGGCTCCAGGTGTCCTCTTGCTGCTGCTCCTGCTTCCTGGTTGGGAGGACGCCCTTGCTGTGCCAAGTCATCTTCCTGCCACACTCTCCCCTGAGCTTCACTGGTGCCCACTCCCCAGAGGCCCAGGTCTCCCTGGACACAGCACTGTGCCAGCTGACATAAGCGGATGAGCCGTGTGACTTTCGGTGACATCTAGGACAGCAGTCAGCCTGTCTGAGGCCCCCAGTCTGGTTCAGCTGAGCCTTCTGCGTGGTGTCTCCGCACATCAGAAAGGCAACACGAAAGCCCTTGGATGCAGCTTAGCGGCTTGTGGATTCCATTAAAAGAGGAAAGAAGGAATCACACAGTGGTGTTGAAACACCTCAGGAGGGTTATGTTAGCAAAACTCAAGACGTCACTGGCTGTTACTGGCTGTTACTTAGGCGGGTGATAATGAAGTTTCTGGGTTAGGACACTTGTCGGAAATTCAAAAATCGATCTCGAGTTGTGAGAAGGCAATGGGTGAGGTATCCTCACAGGAATGTGAACAGATTTTAAAGCACAAAGCTTTGCAGGAAAGAACAGGAAACAGAATGATCAACCTGTCTGTAAACAGAACAAACTGCACTAGAATGGCTGCCTTCAGAGGACAGGAATGGGGCAAAGCGATGCCGCAGAAACTTCCACAAGACACCAGCAATAAGAAAGGGGCCTCAAGGGCCAAACGTGGGCCGTGAACTGAGGACCAGGGGCCCATGAGGTAACCAGCCATCGCAGGAAAGAGAGCTCCAAGCTCCTTCCGTCCTTGACTATCTCCCCAAGGACACCACACATCCGACTTTCTGCTTTCCTTTCTGATCATGTGTCTTAAACCTTGTTTGAAACTTGCTCAGAAACCTAAGCAAGGTGGTGGAGCTAAGCCTGCCTCCATCGTCCTGCTGGTGGAGCCGGTCCTGCCTCCATCCTCTGCCCACTGAATTCTGAAGATTTGGAAGACTGAAGGTGGCAGGGGACGAACCAACAGCCTGTCCTTAGAAAACGGACAAAGGTGTCAGGAGCATCTGCCATTCTGGAAGGCATGGAGGTGGGCGCACGGAGCTGCAAGTGTGCAGGACACAGCCTGAGGAGCTGATGTGCTGAGGCCGCCCAGTGACTCCTGCGCTGCTGAAGCCCCCTGCCATGGCAGTGCCGACGACATCAAGACAAAGGTCGTGTCTGCTCATGGGGTCTACAGGCAGCCTCTCCCATGCTGGGAACCTGGCCAGCAGCTGAGGTGCCACCTGGGAACGCAGTGACGTTTCCTTGCAAGGAGTAGAGAATCCTGAGGGACAGGATGCTCTGGCCTCGGTGCCTTGATGCACAGCCTCTGCCCACCCAGCTCCTGGATGCAAGGCCACCTGCCCTCCCCACTGTTCACACCGCCCTTGCCCTTGAAGCTCCCTTCCCTGGCCCCAGTGGATGCTCCCTGCCTCTCCCAGGTACTCCATGATCCGTGTGTCATCTGCTCCTCCAGAAACGCATGCCCCCTTCCTCAGGGGCTTCTCTGCAGGGCGATCTCAGACTTCCTGGCCACCACCATCTCACAGACCCTCCAGCTGAGGCCGGTCTCTGCGACAAGCCTCCCAATTTTCTTTGGCCCTGGTAGAGCAGGTCCTCCGGTGGCTTCCTAATAAAGGACAGCTGGAAGGGGGAAGCTTGGGACCTTGTCTGCCTGGAATGCCTCTGTGCCCCCTTCCTACTGACCTGGAGTTTGGTGGGGCACAAGCCTCAGGAGGGCAATGATGCTCCCTGAGAGGTGGCATGGCCTCGGGCCCCGTGGAGCCCGCAGGTGCCCTGGCTCTCTCTAGCACCCCGGCTCTCGCCTCTGTCCCTGCAATCTGAGCTTCCGCTGGTGCACCTCAAGAGGGTCTTTCTTAGCCCCAGTGGGTCTTTGCAGCTCGGAGACTCTGCGTTTCGTCTGGGGCCTTCTGAATTCCACAGGCACCTCCTCTGGCCTCTGCCTTCCCTGGGAACTCCTGCTGCGTGGACCGTGCATGCTCGAGTGAGCTCTGGCCTCCTTCTCCATCATCTCATTTCCCAGTTTCCCGGCACTGCCACGTTTTGCTCCGGTTTCTGGGAGACCACATCACTCTATCTTCCAGTCTGAGGATTTTTTCTTTCTGTGGTTGGGTGTTTAATTTTTGTCTTCTCTGAACCTCCTGTGCTTTTCCCGTTTCTACGGCACTTGTCCACGTTACGTGGATGCAGTGTGCTCTCTCTGAGGGCACCAAGGATGGCTGGGCTAGCGCTTTCCACTGTCAGACCCCGCCGCCTTCCGTATGTGTCTCCGTCTCCACGTCCCTGTCAGGTGTGTTCCTCAGGCCCGGGTCCTCCTTGGCTGCCTGCTAAGGGGATGTGCCAACTGCTGGGTGGAAGCTCAGGGCACACAGGGTCTTAAGAACAGTGAGCACCAGTATAAGGGATCTCGGGGGCTATTTGTTGGGGACTGCTGATGTCAGCTTCTTTGGGGCTGGTTAAATCCACAGAGGGGTCTTCTGTCTTCTGCTGGGAGGGTAAAGGTCAGCATGCTGGCAGCCCAGTGGGGAGGGGTGGGGGGCTTGGCATCCATGCTCTCATCTAGAGCAGCTGTCCCCAGTCCAGGAAGCCCCTGTTGTGCCCTTTCCAGAGAAGCAGCAGGGGACGCAGCTGGGTAGGGCCACAGAGTCCGGGCCCAGGCCCTTGTCTGAGTGCCTCCCTGAGTCCACGGTCTCTGCAGTGGCTGAGCCTGAGCTATCGGGGTCTGGGGGCAGGTCGGTAGCTCCCATCGCTGGCGCTGGCTCAGAACCTGCCTCGTGAACCTGCTCAGCTGCATCCCCGCCCCCTATTTCCTGCTGCTGTTCACTCCTTTCCCGCTTTCCCCGAACTTCAGGCTTCTGTCCTTTTAGAAGCCCCTGAACCACAGGGCAGGGGGGACTCTGGAAGCAGCTTTACCACTGCCCCAGGCCAGAGCCCATGTGTGTCCTCACAGCCCCCCTGGCTGCATGGTCTGTGACCCTGTTGGCACCTACAGGGCAGCCGGTATGGAAGGTGCCCTCGGCGAGCAGATGAAGGCGTGAGCCAGTGAGTGACAAACACATGGAGAACGAGGCGTCAGGTCTCTGAGGCTGAGTCTGTTGGGCACAGGCCTGGCAAGGAGGACACCTCCCGCAACGTGCGCGCCACCAAACAGTCAACAAGCCAGGCACGGCCCGCCCTCCCCTTGCCCCTGCAACGCCGAGTTCATGGTTCTCAGCTCTCCCTGTCTGCCTTCCTGGGGTCCTGCTCAGGAAAGAGGCAATGTGCTCTTCCCATGGCAAAGGCACGGAAGATGGGGAAGAAAACCAGTGGGTAGTGACTGTCCTGGTTCAGGTTGGCTGGGAGGCTGGGAAGGATGTTATCCAGGAACAAAGGGAGGCCTGGGACTTCCCATCCCCGGGTCTGCGCTCTGTGTCCTGGGACCTCCCATCCCCGGGTCTGCGCTCTGTGTCCTGGGACCTCCCATCCCCGGGTCTGCGCTCTGTGTCCTGGGACATCCCATCCCCGGGTCTGCGCTCTGTGTCCTGGGACCTCCCATCCCCGGGTCTGTGCTCTGTCCTGGGGACCTCCCATCCCCGGGTCTGTGCTCTGTCCTGGGGACCTCCCATCCCCGGGTCTGTGTTCTGTGTCCTGGGAGTCCTGGGAGCCCTGTGGAGCTGGCTGGGAGTTCACCTGCCTCTGCTGGAGATCCCTGTGGAAAGCCTCTCACCAGCTCCCCAAGCACAGGATGCCTGTCAGAAAGTTCTCTCCATGAGGCCAAAATTCCCCTCTATCACCCGTGCAAGGTACCTCCAGTCAGACCCAAGACACAGCAGCCTTTCGCCCCTGAGCGGTGGACACCCAGGCCTTCTCTTCGTCTTGCCCTGATAGGCCTGAAAGTGGAGCTCAAAATACAACTGCAGGCTCCGGCAGGGCGGGGGCGGGCAGCGCGTTGGGAGTATTCGTAATCAGCCTCTCAAGTAAACCTGTGATCCAAGATTCTTCTAAACCAGGAGCTCTCCGCCCAGTTTCTACACAGACACGTGTGCTACCTGGCACACGCATCACCAAGCAGTGCCTTGTGAACGGAGGGTGAAGGCTTTCCTTCTAGGCCCTTTACCTTACAACCTGGCAGGCGACACCCACAGGCGCCCAGGACACCGGGGCCGAGAGCTGGACACACAACCTCGGGGGCCTCAAACCAATACGGGGGGAAAGGAGGGGCCTCCGATACCTAGAAGTTTCTTACTGTCCAGTTTCTGCCGGTTGAGGGGGTTCGTGCCGTACAGGAGGGTGTGGGCTTCTGAGTGCACGGTCTGCAGCTCCTCCAGGGTGGCCTTGCGTCCGCGGATGCACTGCAGGGACAGGTGAGAGGACACTCACACGTTCTGCGGAAGCTGTTTCTGCTTCCACACACAGAAACTCCCAGGAAACCATCGCCCAAAAGGAAACGTAATTTGATACACAAACAAGCACGTTGTCTGGTTATTGCAGAATCACCCAACACGATATTTTAAAATATTTAAGAAATATTTTAGAGAGCTTACACTTAATTACAGCTTTGAAAAAACATTTTAAAAGATAATTCCAGCCTTCAACGCATTACCCTTCACTGTCGCATAAATGACTTGGCATCAAATTATTACTTTGCTTTCCAACTGCCAGGGTCTGGTCTTAAAATAGAGGTGAGCTGCCAAAGGCGGTGTGAGCTGCCGCGCTTCCCTCACGCTCAAGGGAAACCCCAGCCCAGCTCCCAGAGTCTCTCGGACTGCCCGGGGCCACGAGCCGCCAGGGTCTGGCAACTGCCTTGATGGCTAGCTGGCGTCCGGCTGTGTTTCTCTGTGGTTTGGGAATTCCTCAGATTGAGAAACCTGGGCTAATTCAGATTTTCTCCAGAAATTCACAAGAAAATTTCTGTTCTTCAGTTGAGCTACATTTGTTTCATCTTTTAAAGGGACGATGGCTTCGGACATGAGATTTCAGTTAACATTTCACATGGAAGTGGCTGTCAGAGGGTTAGGTCGCCACAGGACGAGTCACATGCCAGTCAGGTAGCTCCGGCGGTGGCTGTCACGTGCTCCCCCCAGGCAGGAGCAGGATCTACTCTCTCCCTCCTGACCGCAGCCCAGCCCCAGCATCTACCAACCCCCCGCAGGCCTCGGTGTCCACCCTGTGTGTGAGACCTGTGACGGGTGAAGCTCTGGGTTCTGCGTCAGCCCAGCACCTGGGGCTGCTCTCAGGCCACCAGAGCCCTAGCACACGGCCTTCCTGCAGGATGCATTGCACCTGTGGGTCCTGTCCATGCAGGGTGCAGAAGGAAGGGGTGGAGCCAGGAGAGCTCAGCCCCCGCCCACAGGGGTGGGGCCCCCAGAGGGCAGGTGCCCGGGGCAGGGGAGGTCTGCTCTGGGGTTCCCTTCTCATGAACAATTCCACAGGACCCGGCTTTCTTGATGAAGGTCGCTGATTTAAAAAGGAAAGATGTGATACCACCTTCCAATAGTAAAAACAGCTCTATGGTCCCACGCACCGAAACCTAGTGCTGCTTCCACTTTGGGGACATAAGCCAAGTGTCCCTGGGAAGCCAGGTGGGAGGGACGTACTCCTTAGCTAGGGGTCAGTTGGGGCCCCGGGCGGCTGCTGGGGGTTCTGATTTTTTTTTTTTTTGAGATGGAGTTTCACAGAGTTCACTCTTGCTGCTCAGGCTGGAGTGCAATGGTGCTATCTCGGCTCACTGCAACCTCTACCTCCTGGGTTCAAGGTATTCTTCTGCCTCAGTCTCCGGAGTAGCTGGGATAACAGGCAACCCTCACCATGCCTGGATAATTTTTGTATTTTTAGCAGACATGGAGTTTCGCCATGTTGACCAGGCTGGTCTTGAACTCCTGACCTCAGGTGACCTGCCTGCCTCAGCCTCTGAAAGTGCTGGGATTACAGGCGTGAGGTACTGCACCCGGCCGGGGCATCTCATTTCTAATGATTTCCGGAAACCCCGCTGTATGTACAGCCACAGGCAGCTGTGGCCAGGGCCAGGTTCCATCTGGACAGACGGGCCCAGGCAGCCCACGCTCGGGAAGGCCCCAGTAGGGGACCAACGGTTGTGCACTAGGGTGCCAAGAGGCAGGTCATGCAGCGTGGACTTCAGGTGAAAGAACGGCAGGGCCCTGGCAGCCATGCGTCCTCCCCACTCAAAAGCTACCCAGTAGTTAAGAGCTGGAAAGGCAGCAAGAGAGACTTGACGTTAGACCACAAATTAGTCACAAATTAAAGTCAATGTTAGAATAAGGCAAAAGAAGAGAAGCAGAAAATCCCCCTCCTTACACACACATGAAACGGAGACAGAGAAGACACAGGACCGAACCACCAAAAGCTGTGACACTGTGATGGCTCAAACGGCACACGGGCGCTTGACAGACTCTTCTAGAGCCACTGGATGATGGTGACCCCTTTCTGCTTTGTTGGGAGGCCGATCTCATTTCTGTCACCCTTCAAGTCCTAGCGTAAGGCATAAGGAGTCTGCTCCTTACAGCAAACACAGGTTTGGGGCAGGGTGCAAACCCCAGTCGTGGTCCTGGTCTCTGCGGCATCTGACCTGCAGCCCACTCCCTTCTCCTCTCCTTCCTGGACGCCGTGCCTGGAGGCAGGAGAAACCCAGCTGGGCACGAGATTTGGCCAGGAGCTGCTCTGGCTGCCACGAAGCCTCTGCAGCAGGGCGGGGCCCACACAGGCACGTGGCTGTTCTCAGAGGACCTGCAGCTGCTCAGAATGTGTGAGGCAGCTTCCCAGGGCCTGCCCGGCTGCTCTGGAGTGAGGCAGGGAGCCAGAAAGCTGGACCCGGGGCCACTGCTTGCTGGCCCAGCCTGCCAGCATTGACAGGGTCCCAAGCTCGCAGAAAAGATCTCCTATCCCACTCTCATCCTTCCTCACCACATGAAGCCAACACTGCAGTGTGAGGGGTCTCCAGGCCATCGTCCACCCAGAGGGAGGCTGCTGACTGCGAGGCCCTGCCCTCGGGCCTGGGCTTCAGTCTTGCTGGGGCCTCCATGTGGTCTGCAGACTGGGGAAGTCACAGCACTGTCCACCCCATCTTCTCCTATCAGGTACCCACTCTAACAATCTGTGACCCTACCCATGGCCCCTCTGCTCAGTCATCTCAGGAGGCCAGTGACCCCTGGCAGGCCTGCAAGGAGAGTGACCTTGCGCCCCCCTGGGCTGAGTGAGCACATCACTTGCTCTGAGCCTGGAGGCTACCTGCAATGCGGAACTACCCTACCTGTGGGAACAAGGGGCTACTGTCCAGGGGGCGTGGCCTCTGTGGCTGTCTCCCAGCCACCTGCCTCCCCCTAGCTCTTCTGTCCCTCAGATCCTGCCAGTCTCAGGGCTTGTCCAACAGCCCCGACCCCTGGGGACCCTCTGCCAGTCCTTGGCCCAGTTGTGGCTGGCATCTCCACCCACAGCCTCTCCTGCCTCCACCCATGGTGCCGAGGGCAGGCGGAGGACCGGCCTGTTTCTCCCGGGTCTCTTCTCGCACCTCCCTCGCTTGCGTTTCCTTTTCTGGCTGACAGACCCTCTCCCAATGCCCTGGCCTCAGTGGATGCCCCTAGGGGTGGGGCACATGTAGGGGAGGGACAAAGAAGCAGGTCGCAGGGCTCTGGGGGCCTCAGAAAGCCTTGGGCAGCCCCTGGAACGGGGAGCAGGACGGCTGCTGGTCCTGCGGAGGGAACAGAGGTGGGAGGAGGACTCTCCGCAGCCAGTGTCCGCTGTGCAATGCTGCCCCCCAGTGGCACGGCCGTTCCGACTGGCTTCCTGAAGCAGGTGCCGAGAGCCTGTGCAGCGGCTCCTCCCCCCTCACCTCCCTCCTCCCAGAGGGCGCTGCAAGAGAAGGTCCTGGGTCTGACTTGGAGCCCTCCCCACTGAAAATCATGTATCACCAATAAAACTGGCAAAGGAAATGAGGGTAAGATAAGCCATGGATTGACTCAAGTTCCCAAATATGCCAGTTTCTAATGGAGGGACAGGGAGACCTGCAGAGTGGAATCCTGCAGAAACTAAGCCAGGCGCCCTGAGGTGCGCTGTGCCCTGGTAGCAAGGCTGCGCCACGCCAGCTCCCCGGCTCGATCACCTCTGCCACGGCCACCCAGGCCCTGAGCCGTTGGAGGGGTGGTTCCTGCCCACCCTGGGAGCTCTCTGCAGTGTGGCTGGATGCCTGGTGTGGGGAGGGGTCCTGGCGTGGGTGGGGCATTGTGCAACCCTGCGAGTGTGGCCAGCCCGTCTCTACAGACAAGGAAATCGAAATTTCTCCAAGGCCACCAGCTCCCAGACGGAAGTCCCTTCTCTTCCTGCCTCACTCTCCGCAGGGCCTGGCCACACCCTCCTCCCCCTGGGAAGCGCAAGATCCCTTGTGACAACTGCCTCTCGGGTGAAGAGCGGGACAGCCTCACCCAAGTGTGGCTCCTCCTCCCGCCAAGCGTTACTTGGCAGATCCTTCCTGCCTCCTGGGGCCTGGGAGTCCACCGCAGCCAGGTTTGGGCAGGGCTGTGGTTCCTATCAGCAGGCGGTGCTTGGCCCTCCTTGTATGAGAGAGTGCGGCCGCCGGCTGGCAGCCAGGGAAACCGAGGGCCAGACAGAGCTGCTGCCTCCCTGAGACCTCCGCGCGTGACAGAGCCGCGTAAGGGAGCTGCATTGAAACCAGGCCAGGGCCTGCCTGCAGCTCTGCCTCTGCCACCACTCACTGCTTCGCCGGCACCTTAACTCTGAGGACGGTCCCAAGGGCCTGAGGTCTCCCTATGTTCTCAAAGAAGCTTTTCAAGATTTGAAAAAAAGAGATTTTAACAAAAGGCAGCAGGCCTGATCTGAGATGTAATCAGATCTTCCCATGGTCTCTTCCTGGCAGCCCAGTAGGAGCATGGCACGAACCGGCTTCCTCAGGGAAGTGACCTGGAAGCAGACAGTGACAGCCCTGGACCTCAGGAAGAGCCTGCTAGGTGGGAGGAGGGAGTGAAATGTCAGAAAAAGGTGAAGACAGAGGCAGCAGCTTCCTGCAGGGCGGGAACAAGCCTCCAGAGAGACAGCCCTAGGCTTCCCAGCAGCCAGCTGGCTGCCCAAGCTGCAGACAGTGAAGATGCTCACGGACCTTCCCCCAGGTCTGTACAGCCCAAAGCACCACCTGCACAACCGACGCCCTGAATCAAGCGGGCCCACGAGGGTCCCCTCTAGTGGTGTCCAAAGCTGCAGCTGCCCAGCCGCCCTGCCGGCATTACCTCGCATTTGCCTCGGAGGCCGGTCTCCTGCAGGCGGGACCAGATGCTCTGGATCCTCCCGGCGTGCTCGGGGTGGCTGCTACTGCTCCCGCAGGTGCACTGGTGCTTCAGCATCAGGGTGTCGTACACGAGGCCTGGGGCGGAGCAGAGCGGCCGAGATCAGAGCATGCCCAGGGGCACGCCGACCACCCGCCAGCAGGCTGCCCCTGGGTGGTGGCAGAACCACCACTTCCCTAGAAGGGGACAGAGGCTGGGACGGTCCTTTAGAAAAATACCCATGTTTGCCAAGACCCCCCGACTGGCCAGGCTCCGAGGACATGGACGAATGCAGAGGCCAGGTGGGCAGGAGGGCCTGCCTGTCACCCACGCTCACGGTAGAGCCCAGGGCCCAGGGAGGGATGCGCACAGCTGCCCCGCTGTAGCAGGTTGAGGAGAGAACAGTGAAGAGAAGGCCCCTAGATGGCTGGACCTTACTGTGAGTTCTACGTGAGACTTGTGCTGGGGAGGCCGGTGCTGACTTCTAGAAGGAGGCGACTCTAGAGTCCTATCCTCAAAGTCTCCCTGGTCCCAGACCAACCTCTAACTCCAGTTCTGCTAGACTGAGAACTGTCCAAGGTACTTGAGATTCCAAAGAAAACACCAGACTTGGGCCCTGCCTTTAGAAACTCCCCGAACCGGGCGCGGTGGCTCACGCCTGTAATCCTAGCACTTTGGGAGGCTGAGGTGGGTGGATCACCAGAGGTCAGGAGTTCAAGACCAGCCTTGGCTAACAAGGTGAAACCCCATCTTTAAAAAAAAAAAAAAAGGAAACTCCCAGAGCGACTGGACACGTGTGCTAGAGAGCACACGCAAAACACGCATTCACAGGTCTACTTAACATCTGACTGTGAACAGAGGCGAGCCGTGTGCTCACCACAGCACAGACCGGCCCCAAGGGCGCAGCGGCCACAGAAAAGGCCTCTGGTGGGGGCCCCAGAACCAATCAGGCTGGCAGCCTGGGGCTCTGCAGGGCGAAGGGCGATGGGCCTGAACCCATGTGGGATGCCACTGCGTCCCAGTCAGCACACGCGGGACCGCCATGAAGGGGGTGTGCCTGGCCTGTCTGCAGAGGCTAGAGATGGGAGGGAAGGGCAGGGGACCCTCCAGGGCACAGCTCTTCACAGCCCCTCTTCAGCAGGCCTCAGCCCTGGTGACATCTGGCAGGAGGGCTGCCCTGAGGCCCTGCTGGGACGTGTCTGGTCTTCCAGGACTTAACAAAAGGAAGGCCAGGCTGGGTAAACAGATGCCTTCAGTAGGCAGGCCACTTGCCAGGGGCACCTGGGCTAATGTGGGCTCATCCAGGCTGAGAAGGGCAGGGCGTGCGGTGCAGGGCCTGGGAAAGCTGCCCAGACGGACCCGCTCTAGTGCTTCAGCTTGCTGACCAGGATGCCGCCCTCCCCACCTGTGCTCCTGGTACTGGGGACAGAGGCAGCAGCTACAGCCAAAGGAACTGAGACTCAACGTGGCCCAGCGCTTGCAGGGCCCAGTTAGAGGATACACTTGGTGCATATTAGTTTCCATACTTCCTAAGTCAGTCTCTTGTGAGTCAGGCTAACAGGAGTCAGTCCCCTGCCCTTGAGGAATTCTGTGGGCACTTGCAAAACAGTGCTGTGGGATGGAACTTCTTGTAAAAATGCATCAGGGTGGGTGCAGGCTTACAGGACTCAACGAGTACAGGACTCACAATCTGTACACTGTGTGTGGGCATGGGTGTGCACGGGGGTCTGTAATGGCAGCATATACACATAGGCAATGATAAAGACACTGCCCCGTGAAACAGACGTGTGCCCCGTGAAACAGACGTGTGTGTGCCCCGTGAAACAGATGTGTGAGTAAACAACCAGGTGCTCATGCATATGAGGAATAGGGACTGCCCTTCAGTGGAATCGTCACGACAAGGTCACATGTGCTAATATTTATTGAGCACACGGCTGGAACCTATGACGCAGACAGCCCCTTTACTGCATTTACAGACAGAGAAGGTGCAGTGCAGAGAGATGGAGAAGCGGCAAGGTCCACGCAGCTGAGGGTGGCAGAGCCAGCCAGGAGACCACGTGGCTAAGGAGCACGCTGCGTCGCTGTGCATGGATACAGGAAGACGGCTGAGAGTGTGAGGTACTAACAGGAAGCCTCAGACACAACACAGCCCCGTGTCTGTGACATAGATGATGTTTCTGTCTATCCGTCTGTCTGGCCACGCACAGAAGTGGATCCGGAAGATTAAACCAAACACTGACGACTTGCCACCACTGGGAGTGGGCTGATGGGTAGACGGCATTTTCTGTGTGTTTCTACCATGTTCATTTTACAGTGTTTCATTTTACAATGAACATGTACTGTTTTATAAATTCCTTTAAAAAGTAATAAACACAAACTAAGAAAGGACACCAACTAAGTGGGACTGTCTGGAAGTGCCCTGCGACCAGCCACGGCGGGCCCAGCGTTGTAGGAGAATTCCCGCCTTGGTGGCAGTGACAGGGGTCCCCCTTGCCTGAGCTGCATTTGTTCAAAAGCACGTTTACTGAGGCCAGCTGCCCAGGACTTGTGGAGAGGGTCCCCGGCTGCTTCTGTGACCTTTCATGGTTTTCTTTCCGAGAAGCAACATTTTCCTTACTGGATAGTAACTACTACGGAAATGTTCCTCTGAACGTCAATAGCATCCTTCTAAGACCCGAAAGTGAGAACTTTGCAGAGTGCAGAAAACTAAGCCCCTGGATGAGAATTATCTGAAGGATGAAGCCATGCTGTATTTATATAACTTTTCTTAGTACATCATTAACAAAAAAGATTCGATGAAAACAAGATGAAGCGCTCTCCTTCCTCCCTGCTTCTCTCAGAGGGAAGCCCTGCCGGAAGCCAGCCTCCTTCCCTCCTCTCCCCCTGCAGGGGTGGCTGGGCGGCAGGGCAGTGCAGGACGGCAGCCTCCTCCCTGGCTCCAGGCAGCTCTGGGCAGACGCATCCAGGGCCCAGCCCCTCCTGCCTCCTCAGCCGTGGGGGACACCTCGCTCGCCTCCTGACTTCTGGTGAGGTGCAGTGCAGGGAAAACCAGAGACCCCGGCTGGCAGATGGCCTCCCCAGGGAGAGGACGGTATGAGGGTGGCACAGACACAGAGGGCATGTGGATCCCACAGTGTGTCCCTGGGCTCCCGGCTCTGTTCTTGAATAATCATGGCCCCCCACCGGCCACTCACAGCCCTAAGTCACTGGAGGCTCAGAGCCAACGCTGTGGACGTGGCAAAGTGTGAGAGCGTAAGTGGAGAAGCATAGGTCCCGATTCCTGTTACACCAGACCAGAAGCCACAGGCCCTCACCACCCCACGGGCACGGACTAGGGACTGTTCTCGGAGGAGACCACGGGTCTCTGGGACAGGGAAGGTGGGCAAGTGAGCTCGTGACAGGCTCCCAGAGTAACAGAACTGAGTGTGTGGTGGGGAGGGCCTCTGTGACTGGCCTGCGTGGTCCCTGCCACCCAGCGTGGCCCTTGGGCCCCGTGGCAGTACCCGCCCAGCCCCTCAGCCTCTGCAGAGCTGGGCCTGGAGCAGCCCCCCAGGCTGTGCCCACAGTGGCCTGCGTTGTAGCCTCAGGCTGCGTGAAGGCCACGTGTTACCTGTCGTGAACCTCGGCTTGGCGGGGGGCTCCTGCACAGACACGGGGAAGGTGGCGGATGCCGGTGAGGACTGTGCCCGGGACAGAGGCCGGTGGCCGCCGAAGGACACAGGGATGCCAGCGGCCTCCATGGATGCCTGGTAGTTCCTCAGCTGGTGGATCCGCTGCTGCTCCAGCAGGAGAGCTTGCTGCGGGGAGAAACGGCCGTGTTGGCGGCTGCAGGGCGAGGGGCGTCCTTCTCTCGCATCTCCCATCCACGCACAGGCCCTACACAGGCCACGAGGACGCCGGGAGGCAGGCTGCATGGAAAGGCCTTCCCTGTGCATGCCCTGAAGCCCAAGTGGGCCCAGAGCCGAGAACAAGGCCAGCTCGGGCACTGCCGCCCAGGACGTGGCTCCCTCTAGGGAAGGCAGGCCGTCCACGTGGGACCTGCCACAGGCTTCATTAACAGCATAACAGAGGCTGAGTCAGGGGGTTCCAGGGGGGCCTGGCTCAGTTTGGGGTATCAAGGAGGGCTTCTCTGAGGAGGTGCTGAGCCAGGAGCAGCCTGGACCAGGTGCAGGGGAGCAGGGCCCAGCAGCAAGGGCACGGCAGGTGTGGAGAGGCTCTTGGGGGGCTGGCAGCCTGGCCCTCGCTGGCTTCACCGGGGGATAGGTGAAGGCCATGCAGATGTGGGGACTGGAGCACCCACTCTGCTACACCACACATATACAGCGAGTGGGCACGAAGCCCTGCCCCCTTGTTGGGTTTGTGGGTCTTATTTTTGACCAAGGGCACTGAATCTGCATGCTAAACTCGGGTGGGAAAGCACGCCGCAGACTCAGACTTGGAAGAGCTAACTCGGCCTCATCCGCAGCCGCTCCCCGCCCTGGTCTCACATCCCACACACGGCGTGCAGGCTAAAAGCAGAAACAGCTCATCTGCTTCCAGGCACCCAGGGCCCTTGGGGCCAGGACCAGGCCTGCTGGTGGGGATGTGCCTCTCTGGAGAGGTGGAACAGGGCTGGGGCTCCGTGTGTGAGTATGTGTATGGGGGGGGCACTCAGCCAGAGGCGTGGGACACCCCAAGGGATGCTGGGGACAGGCTGAGGCGCAAACCCCCATACGAGGCAGAGTGGAGAGGAGGGAGCAAGGCAGAGATAAGGCCACAGCTGCCCCGCCTCTCCCCAGGCAGCAGCTGAGAGAGTGCACAGCCAGCCACTTGCCCCCAGGCCAAGGCACAAAGAAAGCTGGGTGCCTCCTTGCTGGGAGCTCTGCCCCAGTCCGGTCTTAGTTTTGAGGAACAAATCCTGTGAATGTGGAAAACCAAGCACCCACATGCCAGCTCCTGCGTGAGAGGCAGAGCCCAGCCCTGTGCCACCAGCATTGAGGGAAGCCAGAGCTGCCTGGCCAGGCTCCGATCTGTCCTGCCTTTAGGAATCAGAGCCAGGAGCAAAGAAAAGGGCAGCCCCAAGACAGCAGGAGGAGCTGAAGCTGGAGCCGGAGCCGGAACCCACAGGCCCCCAGGTTTCCGCTGACCAAGTTCAGCTGGGATTACCGCAGGCTCTACGCAGCTAATAAGCGATTCTCCCGGCATGCTGCCTGGAAGACGCCCCATCTTCCCTGAATGCGGCAAGTTGCTCCATGTACTACCACATCTCCCTGATAAGCAGTTCTGCCTATTACTCTCTGGAAAGAACAGAAAATAAGTGTTTCTAATAATCGTCTCATGCTTGGAATATAACAAACCTCTTTTTTCAAAGTAAATGCTGATCTATGAGAAGCGAGCCCTAAAAATTATTAATGTAAATAGTTTCCAGTTTCTTCTCAGCATAGTAATAGCACACTGAATTTCAGTCCCAGTGACAGACTCACTTCCTTCATCATGGCCCGACCACAGGAAGAAACCCCATGCTGGGCCGTCAAACAGGACCTGCAGACGAGCGTCCGCCGGGAAGCGCCACGTGTGCCAGAGAGGCTGGGGCTTTCTCTCTCTGTCTTCACCAAGCGTTAGTTCTGCTGGGCTTTGTCGTGTTTAGTGCCTGGGGTGCTAATGAAGAAGCCCCAGAAATTAGAGAGCAGCCAGCCCCTGAATGAGAAGGAGAAATGGCACCCAATGCCAGCCTCAGGAAAGCTGGGTGGAGACGGGCTCCTGACCTGGAAGCCTCTGGAGACCACTCTGAGCTGACCTCGCATGTGGTGGACTCCGGTCTAGGTGCTGCAGGTTCAAGGCCCCACACAGATTCATTCAGTGGCAAGCATTTAAGAAGCGGAGCTGAGAATTCAAGGAAACGGTTTACTGCCGGGAGCCCCGTTCCTGGCTTCCAAGGTGCCGCCGGGGGTGGAGGCAGCGTCAGGCCACACAGCTGGCAGTCAGGAAGCAGGGGAGGTGCTCAGTGGCACGGCCCTTGTGGAGTCCAGCGAGAGGGGAAGGAAAAGCCAGTGGCTCCGGCAGCCGAAGCCACAGCCCTGCCACTGGAGGACAGATCAAACCCACAGCTGTGGTTCCCGCCTGTAGGGGAAGCTGCCTTCCTGAGGACACTGGCTGCAGATACAGGGCTCTGGCTGGCTGCCCAAATGCCCTAGGTATTTCTGTTGACTTGGAAGTTTTATGTTTTGCTGGAAATTAACCAATCATCACTGGCCTTCTTCCTCAGTCTCCTGTGAGTCTGCTTCCTCGGTGTCAGTGCCCTGAAGCCTTACTGGCTCTGGGTACCACAACTATACCCGTCTGTCTGGATCTGTAGGGCTACTCAGTAGCACTTCTGTGCCAGAAGAGGTCTTGGCTTCTGATCAGACCCTGCCTGCCTTTCTGATCAATTAATACATCTATTTCCTTCACTTCTTTAAAAAGCATGCCCTATCTCTTAACACGTGGATTCTGTGTTCATTTACACCCTACAGACAGGAAGGAAACCCATCCTCTGGGGCCTGCGCATGGCTGGAAAGCAGTGACGTCACCACCCACAGTGGGCAAACGTCTTGTAACCCTAGGAACGGCTGGGACCAAACAGAAGCCACATCAACCTCCCTCAGTGGCCAGGACAAGACGGGCGAGGCACTGGACAGCGACAGTGGAAGGACCCTGCCGCCCCCGTGATCACCACACGGAAGATGCCGCCCGGGGACCGTGGATGGCTGCGTGTGCCGGCCCGCGGGTGCGCGCCCCGCCTGTGGTCACCTGTCGGAAGAGCAGCTCCTGCTCACTGGGCTGGCGCTGGCCCGGCTCCACCTCCTGCGGGGGCTCTGCCTCTTCGTCGTCGCTCTCGATGGGCTCCTGCTTCACCTGCACGCCAGCCGGTGCGTGCGCCTCCTTCCCCGGCAGCCGGTCCAGGTAGGGCTCGTCCAGCAGAGCCTGATGCTCACGGAGTTCCTCCTCCGTCTCCTCGGGGTGGCTCTCCGGCTGCCGGGCTGGCTCGCTTGGCTTGGGGATGATCTGCAAGGCAGAGGTTAACACATGAAGCACAGAGAGCCGGGGCCTCTGAGCTCATCAGACAGGAGAAGGCGTGCTGCAAACCCCACCCTTGGGGCAGACAACAAAGGACTCAGGGCACCTCACTGCCCTGCCCCAGGCCAGCAGGTGCCATCATCTCCCCACACAGCAGACACTCGGGTGCTATCTATGGTGTTGAGAAAATCATGCCTAGCAGGATGCCAGCCGCGGGCCAAGCTGCCTGGCCCAGGGAAGGAGGTCTCCGGGGTCCGGGGTTCACTAAGCACCCCTTCTGCGTCAGGCACAGAGACACAGACAAGAAGCTGCAGACTCAAACTCGTGTGAAGAGGGGGAGGCCTGTGCTGACCTCACAGCCCCAGCTGCTGAGAAATACAGCTCACCACCTAGCAGAAGACATGCACGTCCACAATGCCCACCACCTGATCCCACTGACATGCCATGACCTGCGGTCCTGCAGGGCCCCACCCATGTGCCAGGACCTTCCTGCCGGATCCCACGGACGCTCCAGGACCTCCCTTCTTGTGTGATCCCATTGACGGGCCATGAGCTCCCCTCCTGCGGGATCCTGGGAATGCTCCACGCCCTCCCCTGCTGAATCCTGGGGACACTCCATGACCCCCCCTCCTGCAGGATCCCGAGGACACCATGACCTCCCTTCTTGCCGGATTCCATGGGCGCTCCATGACCTGCCCCGCTATGGGGCCCCAGGGACCACGGCATCCTCCCTGATCTCTTTTCCTGTTGGATCCCACAGATGCTTCTCAGTCTCCCTCCCTGCCCTCTCAAGCAGGGAACAAGGGTGGGTGCTCCTCTCCTGCTCCTCAGTCTTGGATTGACCTGAGCCTGCTCTTCAGCTCATTTCCCCATTCTGGATTCCAAGTATCAGTGACTCCCAAAGGTGGTGCTGGGCCCACACTCGCTCTTCACCTCCAGACCTGATGGCCTGCCAGACACCCCAGCTTAGCCCAGAGTGCCCAAGGGCCCCAGCACAGTGGACCCAACGCCGAACTCCGGGAAGCTTCTTCCAAGCCTCTCCCTCCTGTAGGACATGTTCTTGGCAATTGAATCTCTCTGGCCAGCTGTTGAGTCACACTACGAGCTGCTACCCCCATCTGCCAGGCGCGCCTGTGCGCTGCTCATGAGAAACGCCTCTGGATGCTGCTGCTTCCCCTCAGCCTCGACCTCCTGCCTTTTCTGCGTTGGCCCCGCCTGGCCTCTCCTGCCTGGGTGATAGCATGGCCCTCGGGAGGTGCCCCCTCCAGCATGAACAGTCTTCTGCACCTCTTCTGCACGTGGCAGTGAGGGCGTGCTTTCAAATGAGCCAGCTAGACCTGGTCATTTCCCTCCTGAAAGTCTCCGAAGTGTTCTTCCACCATCCTGCCTCTGCTGAAGAGCCCCTCCATCATCTGGCCATATTGCCCTGCAGCCTCCCTCCCTCCCTGTCACCTTGCTCCCCACTGCGCTGCTGGCGTTGCACCCCTCGTGCCATGCTCGCCTCCAGCCTGCTGCTTCCCTCCCTCCTCCGGCCTCCGGCCACTGCGAGAGGCTCCGTGGGCCTCCTGTGCATGCCACCTTTTCCAGGAAGGGCAGCTGACCTTACTGATGGGGCACCATGCTCTCCTCCAGCCCCCTCCCAGTCCTCTGGTTTTCCTGTGGTTGCCATTCATGTAGCTATCTTTCCTACAGTCTGCAGTTCCCATGAGGGCAGGGAACACTTCGGACTCATCCGTGAGGCACAGTAATTACACATCACACATTTGCTAAAAGGATGGGCAAATGCAAGGGGCGTGCAGGTAGTGGGGCAAGGTGGAAGGGGGTGCCAAGGCTGACATCAGTGCTCTCTGGGAGATGTGAGCTGTGAGCAGCCAGCAGGGCTGCGGTGTGCAAGGCCAGAGAGCAAGGACGCAGGGTGCTGGAGATGAGCTGGGGCCGTGGGAAGGGTGCTCTGGGCCGAAGACAAGCAGGTACACGTTCTGGACGTACGTCCCGTTGTGGGGAGACCAGCCAGAGGGTGAAAGGGTGAGGCTGGCCCCATATCTGGCTGGGACATGGGAGAAAGGACAGGTCTCTGTGTTCTGTGACACCAAAAAGGAAGCAGCTCTAGGTCCAGGGACAGTGTGTATATGCAGAGGGAAGAGAGGGTGGCCAGGACAACTCCTCGGCTTTGGGCAACGCAGCTGCCCCATCACGTCTGGAAGCCAGAAGAGGGATGGATGTGAGCAGAGCAAAGGCCGGAGCTGAGAACACGAGGGGAGAGAGGGATGTGGTAAGTGGCAAAAAAAGCTCAGGAGAGGAGGCGGGGGTCTGGAGTTAGACTAGGAAGAGCGCACAAGGAGTTTCTCAGAAGAAAGCACGAACTGAACTGCGTTCCTCTGCAGACTGAAAAAACGCTCCTGTAGTCCCAAAGCCCCATATCAAGAGGTCTGCGGATGTGCGATTCATCCGTCCCCGTGTGGAACGGGCTGAAGGGCTTTGCTCCTCAGTGGACGGGCAGGAGAGGCTGCTGGTTTCTCTGAGGGGTGCATGGTCCTGCCTGCGCCACAGGAAGGTGCCAATGAGTCAGTTGGAGGGCAGGGGAATGCCTGGAGAGATGCAATCACACATGTGCAGCAGGGCCGGGCAGAGGCTGGCATGGAGGCTGGGTCGAGTGGCAGCGGGGGCCACCCATGGACAGGAGAGCAAGCAGAAGACACCAGGACTCCCAGCCAAGTGCCAGAGGGCTGTCACAGAGGAGGTGCTGGCCTCGGGACAGGGAGGTGGGGTAGGGGGCGGCTCAGAGAAGCTGAATCCCAGCATCAGGGAAATCCAGCAAGAAAGTGCAGATTCGAGTCTGGGATTTGGGCGACAGATCAGGACTGGAGCAGTAAGCAGATGGGGCAAAGTCAAAGCTGGGAGCACAGAGGCGCCATGCAGAGCTGGGGAGCCAAAAGAAACAGGGCTGTGGCCTGAGACCATTGCTGGAGGGTCGGGAGGCTAGAGGGTCACACACAAGGAGACACACACACAACATATAGATACACAGATACATACACGTAGAGGCACACACACACACACAGATACATGGACACACACATGGAGATACAGATACACACATATGTAGACATGCAGATACATATACATACACAAAGAGACAAATACACATAGGCACAGACACACACAGACAAGGACAGGAGACCAGAGGACCAGCAGAAGAGTGGGCGCCATGCCAGGAAAGGACAAGGGGAGAAGGAGGGGTGGGGAAGGGAAATGGGAGAGGGGTGGGGGAGACAAATGGGGGGGGCAGGAGAGGGAAATGGACTGAGGGGAGGGAAATGGGGTGGTGAGGGAGGAAAACTAGGACCTTAGATGGGACCCCGTGGGGCTGCCCCATCCCAGCAGTGAGCAGAAATGGTGCCTGGCTTTCTTTAGCGCCCAGGGGCCATTGTAAAGCAGGTAAAGTGCTGGAGGGCAGCAGTCCTGTGGGGGACACAGAAGCAGGTCCCTTCTCTAGGGTGGGGTGGGGGACAAGGCAGCTGAGGGCACAGGGAACGGGGTTCCTGCAATAAACAGCCACCCCCAGGAGGCCAGGCTGTGACAGAATCTAGGCTGATTGAGGAAAAGGGTTTGTCTGTTTGCTTTTTAAAGGAGGCGGCCCAGGGAGGGTGCAGTGGACAGAGAAGCTCCAAGACTTTTCTTCTGACGCTTTCCTTTAAGTTTTTCTTTTTTGAGACAGGGTCTTGCTCTGTTGCCCAGGCTGGAGTGCATTCATGCAATCTTGGCTCACTGCAACCTCTGTCTCCAGGGCTCAGGTTCCTCCCACGTCAGCCTCCTGAGTAGCTGGGACTACAAGCAAGCACCACCTTGCCTGGCTAATGTTTGTATTTTTGTAGAGACGGGATTTCACCATGTTGCATAGGCTGGTCTCGAACTCTTGAGCTCCAGCGATCCACCCACCTTGGCCTCTCGAAGGGCTGGGATTACACGTGTGAGCCATCGTGCCCAGCTTTAAATATCAAGCCTAAAGAAAAACTTGAAGAACACTGTCAGAAAATCCCCAACGTCCTTCTCCTATGCACAGATGAATGGCTGCAGAGGTCACGGGGTCAGCCTCTCTCCCGGGGGACTGTTCCAGAGCTCAGGTGGCCCCACAACCCGCTTGTCGGAGGCTTTTGGCAGCCGCGTCTACCGTGCCGTGCGTCAACAGACCTCCCCGCTGTTGCAAGGGCTCCTGGATGACCCTTCTCTGGCTGGCTGCGGATGGCAGGTGCCGCCCGGAGCTGCGTCTCTTCAGTGCCCTTCAGGGACAACATCCCCAGGTCCTTCTTCTCCCTTTCACGAGGACAAAACCTCTGAAGTGTCCACCACTGCTGGACACCCCTCGGCCTGGAGGAGGGACTGTCTCCACACCATGGGACTCAGGCGAGGGCTCTGAGGCAGGGCCCAAGGAAGATGTCACCTTAGCAGGAGCACTGCATCAGAACCATCTGTGACGCAGGCCAGGCCCCCTGCCCCGGCACTGAGTGGGTCACCTCCCTGGGCCCCGGCTGAAACAAAGGCTGCTTCTCTCTCTCCTTTGACATTCAGCTCCGAGTCTCCCTGGCTGGGCAGTGGGCTGGGGCTGCCCTGCAGGGCTGCTTGGGAGGCAAGCTGGACACGGGCAAACAAGTGAAGCAGCTCTGCGCAGCACGAAGGCCTTGGGAGCACCGGGAGTCCCCTTTCAGCAATTCAGGAAGAACAAATGCACCTCCATATTTGGAATAATTACATTTTTAAAACGTCAGACTGGAGTTTAGAGCCAAAACTGAACTGGTAAACTGCCAGTATTTTAAAATAATTGGACACACTCTTAATTAGACCACTCCAAATATGAGTCCAAGTTTTCATATTCAACACCGAGGATGTCAAGCTAAAGGGAAACACAGCCAACTCCCAGGAACGCAGGCCCTCCGCTCTGCAGGAGACGGGTTCTTGTGTGGAGTCGAGAAGCTGCTGTAAGAACCACCTTGAGCGCAAGGCTTCTTGCTCTGGGGGTGGAGGACGCCTTCCGGTGCCCTCTTTTAGTAGAAAGTGAGGGCTATTTCACCTGGACACACTCCACCCACTGCACGCAGGCCAGCCATGACTGAGGCCAGGCCTGGCTGCGGCCAGCAAACACGGTGGGCCAGTTTTGCCCTGCAGAGTTCCAAGCTCTACTCGCCCTCGATGGCATGCTTTCTCCAGGAAGTTCCTTCATGCCACAAACCATTATTAAACACCACTGCGTACAAGGCAGGGGGCA
The DNA here is from genome assembly GCA_963573385.1 of Cacajao melanocephalus. Taxonomy (NCBI): domain Eukaryota; kingdom Metazoa; phylum Chordata; class Mammalia; order Primates; family Pitheciidae; genus Cacajao; species Cacajao melanocephalus. Next base: position 83,537 of record CAUYLG010075202.1, on the reverse strand, counting down.
CGGGCAATAGAGGCTGACGCAGTTGGAGAACACTCGCCATTATCCCGACCACAGGCCGGGGAGAGGAGGGCAGAGCCAGCTTGGGGCCGATGCTGTCTGCCTGCTGGAGTTTTCTCAGCCCGATGGGGCGGCTCCGCGGGCTGCGGCCTCGGGAAAGCTAGAGTGGCTGCATATGGCTGCGGGGACGCAATGGCTACAAGCAGGCTGTGTCTGTTTCTGTTTCTCAGAGTGACGTCTCCAAAGCAACTGCCCTCCGAGGTACAGGCTGAAGGAGGGGCGGAGAGCAGCTCCATGGGACAGGAGGGCTCATAGCTGCCAGAGCTGGGTCGAAGCCCTCAGGGAATGAGCCCCCTGGGACCACTATCCTCCAAGGGGAAGGCCAGGGACGTCAGCGCCAGGCAGCGCTGGGTAAGATTCTTATCTTCCTGGGCGTCCCTGGAAAACGCTGTCTAAACGTTTCAATCAACTGTCACTCGCTACCATAAATCAATCACAGAACAAACTCCAGTGAGAGTACCCGGTTTCTACATCATTCAAGAATCTACTGCATGTGAATGGTGCTTCCTGTCTTCCTCAAACCTCCTACCCATCACTCAGATAATGACATAATCAAATTAACAAACCCAAGCTGGCACTAGCAAGATGGATGTGAAAGTGCTTTTGACACCTGGGAGTGAAGACGCCTGGCAGGTGCCCGCCACGCCCACAGCCTGTGCCTTCCCGGCCCAACGATGGGATCTGCTGGGAGGCCCACTCATTTCTGATTCGCTCCCTGCTGTCTGGTGAGGAGGGCCTGGAGGTAGAGGGGCACAAGGGGTGGGAGTGGTGAGCCTATTTTGTGGTGCCCAGTGGGCAGCAGGTCCAGGCTGTGGCCCCAAGGGGCCCATCTCCTCAGTCCTGAGCCTGCAGCCCTGCAGTGATTCAGACACTCTGATGCACGTGGGCCACAGCCAGCTGGCATCTCCTAGGGGCCTTCTCTGAGTCAGTCCCCCGGGACTGGACACCATGCAATCAAAGCCTTTGACCAATGCGAGGGCTGAGCCCACCCCTCTTCTGGGCTGGAACTGTGGGGCTTGAGAGAAGGAAATTGGGACCAGGTGGATAGGAGGGGCTGATGGTGCCAGGAGTCCAGGGCTGCTGGAGGAGGCGGCAGTCTCCCCACAGCGTTGCCTTTGCCCTTGCTGGGGCTCCTGGTACTTCCCCTTCCAACTCCCAACCATCTGTGCTAGGAAAGTCTGTCTCCTTCCCAATCTCAACCCCGAGTTTTCACCCTCAGAGAAACCACAGAAGACCCTGACCCTCTGGACAGGCGGACACTCAGGACCAGTCCTGAAACCCAGGGAGTAACAGGGGCAGGTTGGAGTCGGGGTGTAGGGGGCACTTTCACCAGAGAGACAACAAACAGAGAAATGATTCTGTCTCCAAATCTGCCAGACACTTCTCAACGTCTCCTTCTGAAAGTCACCCCAGATGCACCCCTCCTATCAGCTCACCTCTGTCTTCCTCGTAACAGCTTTGCTGGGATGTCATTCACGTAGCATCCGATGCCCACTTTTAAATGACAGCCTTTGTTGTTTTTAGTATATTTACAGAACTGCGCAGCCATCACCATAGCCTGATTTTGGAAGAATTTCATCATCCCTAAAAAGAGATGCTGCTTCCCCAGCAAGGCTCCCCATCTGCCTGCAGCACCCCAGGCCCGGCACCCCCGAATCTGCATCCTGTCTCTGTGGGTCTGTCTGTTCTGGACGTTTTGCTGGCATGAAATCATGCCACGTGTGGTCTCTGGTGCCTGGCCTCCTGCTTTCAAGGCTGACCTGTGCTGCAGCAGGCCAGTGTCATTGCGCTTTATGGCTGAATGACATTCCACTGTGCCAACCTGCGGCTACGCATCACAGGAGGGATGCCTCGGCTGCTTCTCTGATGTGGCTATCACGACTGACATGGTTATCACGATTGACACGGTTATCATGACTGACAGAGCTATCAGGACTGATATGGTTTGGATCTGTGTCCCTGCCCACATCTCCTGCTGAATTTAACCCCCAATACTGGAGGTAGGGCCAGGCGGGAGGTGGCTGCACTGTCGGGGTGGACATGCCATGAATGCTTCAACACCATCCCTGGTGCTGTCCTCACAGTCGTGAGTGGGTTCTGTGAGGTCTGGTCGGTTGGACTGCATGGCTCCTCCCCTGCCCCTCTGCACCCCTGGCTCCTGCCCTTGCCAAGTGATGCACTCGCTCCCCCTTCCACTGCCATGATTGAAGTCTCCTTGAGGTCCCCCAGAGGCAGACGCCGGCACCAAGCTTCACCTACGGCCTGCAGAACCAGGAGCCAATGGGACCTCTTTTCCTGTGAATCACGCAGGCTGCGGTATTTCCCTACAGCAGGGTGAGGACGGCCTGATACAGGAGCTGATGGGACCTCTTTTCTTATGAATCACGTAGTCCGAGGCATTTCCCTATAGCGGGGTGAGGATGGCCCGATACAGGAGCCAATGGGACCTCTTTTCCTGTGAATCACGCAGTCTGCCGTATTTCCCTACAGCGGGGTGAGGATGGCCCAATAAGCAGCCAATGGGACCTCTTTTCTTATGAATCATGCAGTCTGAGGTATTTCCCTATAGCGGGGTGAGAACAGCCCGATACAGGGCCCCACGTCGCTGTGAAGGTCTGCTGGAGTTTTTGTATAGATGCGTGCTTTCATCTCTGGCAGCAGAGCTGTGGGGCCCCGTGGTGGCTGTGTCCAACCTTTTGAGGAAATGCTGGACTATTTTCACAGCAGCTCATTCATCTCGTATCTTAAAGATGCTCTATTTCAAATGCCAGCATTTGATTAACATGGATTCAGCACTTCAGTTTCCTATTAATCAGCATCATAGCACTAACCTTTCCTACCTCCTCCTCTTGAAAATGGACTTATCTGAGTGCCTTTCAAGATGTCTGTGGGATACGTCGACCTCTGTGGGCTGGCTGGGGCCCAGCACCACCTCTGACAGTGTCCCTTCAGCTTCCTGCTGCAGTTCTGCCCCTGTACAACTCCAACCGCCCCCGTCCCCCAGCCCTGTACACTCTGCTTATACTTAGCCTGCATGGGCTGGATGCCTGGAAGATGGGCACTGTGGGTTGCTGGTTTCTTTAAAGCTATGTTTAGTAAATGGCCTTAGGAAACCCAAGGAACAAGTGTTGCCCAAGTAGATGACTCCATTCGTGGGCACTGAGGCCCCAGGGGCAGGACGTGGTCCAACTGGACTCACACTGGCTGGTGGTGGAGGGTGCTGGCCCTGTGCATCCTGCTGCAGGTGAACTGGTCCTGAGCCCAGGCTCCCAGCAGCATCCCCCCGCCCCTGCCCCTGCTAGCTCTGTGCTGTGGGCCAGAGCATGGGCCGCTCTGGTTCCCTCTTTCTGCCTCCCGGCCGACCTCAAGGTCAAAAGGGGGCCAGTGCTGAAGACTGAGGCTGAAGCACACAGCACACAGCCACTCCGGAGCCCGGGAGCACCGAGCCAGCAAACCCACCTTGTTCATGTGCAGTTGCTGCTGCTGGAACTGCTGCTTATGTTTCTCCAGAAACTGCTGATGCTGCTGCTGGATGACCAGGTGCTGCAGGGCCTGGGCGTTCTGGGGCAGTGGGGCCGACTGGGTCCGCCCCAGTGGGCGGTGCTGCCGCAGCTTGTGGATGGAGGGGGACACCCGGTCCGCACCAACCAGGGACTGTGCGTGGAGGGGCAGAGCTCCCAGGCCTGAAAGATACCAGTCTGAAGATAATTGGAGGAAGAAACAGCAGAGGGGAAGAGGAAGAAGAGAGGAGGGAGAGAGGGCTGTTGAGTAAGTGATGGAGACAACCGCATCCTGTGCCTGCCAGCCCGGGCGCTCTGCCCTGGTGCCTGGGAGCTGGCTCGCTAACTAGGCCCGTTCCGGCTGAGGCTGGGGGCCGTGAGCTGGTGCTTTGCAACTACAGGAACCATCATTCGGAGGCAACTTTCCCTGAGAATCAGGTCTGTACAGGGGACATCAGGAGTCCTGTGCGGCAGGTTTCAAAGAGGAAGCCTTTCCCAGGAGTGGCTACCATACCATTGCTCCTGGGGGCCACGGGCCCAAGAAGGGCGGGTTTTGATGCGAACAGCACGGTGGGCGGGGAGAGAGGGCACCAGCGTGCTGAGGAAGGCTACCATGGTTACGGGAGCCTCCAGGCTGTTTCCGAAGACAACTCGAGTTGTGAGGAAAAACAACTGTCCTCAGGGTCCACGTCATTTGAAGGGTCTCTTGGAGCACCGATTTTACGCACAAAGATGGCATCAACGCTTTAAAAAGTCCTGAGGCATGCTGTCAAAACCCCTTTCTGAAAATATTTTGCCAACTTCCATCCCTGCCAGCTGAGCGGAGGATGCCCACTTTACCATGCCCTCACCAACCCTGTGCTTTTTGACTAAAATAATCCATTTTGATAGGAGATGATCTTGCTTTAATTGGCATCTGAATCCTGATTTAAAATGCAACCTAGTCAAGTACATTTTTTTCCTTCTGTGTGCTTTTCATCCATCTATATCTCTCTATATATTTATAAATTTACATATACATATATACGTATATATACACACACATATATATACACACACATATATATACACGTATATCTATATCTGTATATATATATGTGTGTGTATATATATATATACACACACACCTATATGTTTGTAAATTGTTGGTTTAGGTAGTTTAGCATTTTTAGGTAGTTTAGCATTTTTCCATGGTTTTGTGGGTAAAAAGGATTTACCAAACCACCTCCCCTGCTCCATGAATATCTGTCCCCTGGTAACTTGAGGGGGGTAAACACTAAATAATGCTGCCCAGGGTAAAAGTGACCCTGACCCTGTCAAGGGTGTCTGACCAGCTGAAATGGCAAAGGAAATGACCACGCCAGCTCCTGGAGGTCCTGAGGCGGAGGACTCTTCGGAACCAGCACCTGACCAGGGCAGGGGACTCTTCGGAACCCAGCACCTGCCCGAGGAGGGGTACTCTTCAGAACCCGGCACCTGCCCGAGGCAGGGGACTCTTCGGAACCCAGCACCTGCCCGAGGCGGGGCACTCTTCAGAACCTGGCACCTGCCCGAGGCGGGGAACTCTTTGGAACCGGCACCTGCCCGGGGCGGGGGACTCTTAGGAACAGCACCTGCCCGGGGCAGGGGACTCTTCAGAACTAGCACCTGCCTGAGGCACCCTGCTGCTCTTTCTCTTGGGCGGGGCTCCATGCCTGCTGCAAGGGTCCGAGGACGTCCAGAGACACCAAGGTGGCCCTGCCAGCAAGTGGCAGCTCCTGTCCTTCCCTCCCCGGGACACTGATGCTGGGGTTCGTCGGGCAGCTGGGCGAGCTGTCAGGTTCAGCGGAGCCCAAGCCTCTCAGTGAGAGCCACGCTTCTTAGTGGTCAAGTCCCTTTGCAGGGGCTATTCTAAATTTAAGAAATACTATGTGATATGCAAACACAAAGAGCACATGCAGAACCACCCCCACCCCCACAAGAAGCCTGGTCTTCACGACCTTTCCAAGAGTTCTTCCCTGGTGTTCTGCAAACCACCATCCTTTTCAATCAATCTCATCACTTTCCCGAAAGACACCTTCTCTTAAATTTTATTATCAATGCTTGGCTACTAAATTAAAGTGAGCAACTAAAAATCCATTCAGAATCATTCCCTAAAAACGCTAAAAAAAGAGAAAGGTGAACCATCCTAAAGAAGGCATTTCAGGCTGGGTGCGGTGGCTCATGTCCATAATCCCAGCACTCTGGGAGGCTGAGGTGGCCAGATCACCCGAGGTCAGGAGTCTAAAACCAGCCTGGCCAACATGGCAAAACCGGGTGTGGTGGCACACGCCTGTAATCCCTGCTACTTGGGAGGTTGAGGCAGGAGAATCGCTTGAATCTGGGAGGGGGAGGTTGCAGTGAGATGAGATCATGCCACGGCACTCCAGCCTGGGTGACAGAGTGAGACTCTGTCCCTCCGCCCCCCAAAAGGAAGGCATTTCAGAATTTATCAGTTGTTGGCGTGGGTACTACATGGGATCGAACAATTTCATGGAGGAAATAAGGAAGTCAGCCACGCAGAGCTGCCTCCAGGGGCTGCAAGGGCTTCGTCGTTGCTGGAAAGGTCTCTTCTCAGAAAGCAATGGGAAGCTGAAACGCATTTTCCTTGGCACTGTTTTCCCCAGAGCTTCCGGGTGCACACCAGTCAGGGGTGGAGTCGGTGATGAGCTGCACAGTCCCCTGCCCAGGCCTGACCCTCGGCAGGGGAGGGGGAGGGGGAGGGGAGGAAGGGGGGGAGGAGGGGCCAACTTTATAGGATTCACGATCAGGAACAAGCCCTTAAGCCAGTGGTGTGAGTGGGGGCGGCACAGTCCTTCCCAGCTCCTTCCGGTCCAGAGCTCTGCCTCCCCCACCCTCTGCACGGTCCCAGGGATTTCCTAGGCCACCTTCACACTGGGGACACAGGCCTACGCCCCCAGGGGAACAGGGCTTCATTTTCAGAACGGACATGAGCAGAGACCCCTGTGCAGACTGGCCCTGTTCCTTTTCTAGTTCCACTCCCCAGGGGCCAGCCCCTCACTTTCTCTCAGCCTCTCCTGCCCACTCAGAATTTCACTCCACTGCCTCCTGGGGAGCAAAACCCAGTGTCGCCCCACATGCAGATGGCCTACCCCTGAGTATCCTTGAAACGCGGCGCCCTGACCTCTGCATGGCAATGCTATCTGCTGGCTAGGTGGTTTCCAATTTGGATCCCTGGGATCATTAACAAGAGTTTCTGATGACAGACTGTGACGTGTCTTCAGGGTATACCGTCGTCAAGGACTTTCCAGCATAAAATCCTAGTCCATTAGGATATAATTCTGTGGTCAGTGACCCAATTGCAGGGGCTGGCTATGTGCTGCTGGGCAGGGGTGTGGGTCAGAGCCTGGCTCTTACGACCCCAGTAGTCCCTTGCTCTGGGCTCCTCCACTGGGCATCTTAGCCAGGGTGTTCCCAGCTTCCGCTCTTCCTGCCCAGAGCACTGGCAGAAGCCCTTCCCTGTGTTCAGCGCAGGATCCACAGCTGACCCTGGCTCCTGGTGCTGGAGGACCCTGTCCCTGTGGCTGCTCCTCCTGGAGGGACCTGGGGCCGGGCCTGAACTGTGCTCCCTGGCCAGCCCTCCTGGAAGCCCATACTCCAACTCGCAGTCACAGTCACTGTAAGGACAGGTCCTGAGCGAGCCCCTGGAATGGACCCAGCCAGCAGGGTCTAAGGTTTAGCATACCCTGCTTAGCAATATCGAAACTAATTAAGAGAGTTTGCAAACTCTCACTTCGACACACCCCAGCAGGTATGGGGACTTAAGAAAAAAGAAGCTGTAAGACTGGGCTGCTCTCCAGAACAGGACCCAGGGTTGAAGAGCTGGTCTTCACGCGGTGGGATTCTGTGTGAGCGATGAGTTCACACGAGATGAACAATTCAGGGTGCCTGAGTCCTCAAATGTCCGCCTGGGGTACTCCACTGCTTCTTCTGCGAAATTCTTTAAAATCCTTCCACTGAGAAGTAAGCCAGGCAAGAGTTAGATCCAACTCACAGTTTGCAATCCTGGCTGCCCGAGCAACAGTCTGCATGCTCTGAACCCACTTGGACCAATCAGCATCTGTGTGAGCTTCTAGGGATGGAGCTGGGACCAGGCCAGGGCTGAGGACCACAGCCTAACGTGCCAGTTACAGGACATGAGCCACGACGAGCTGTGCTCAAGCCCTTCCTGGGTCTTGCTGTTTTCGGGGGAGATCAGACCTAAACGGTGGCATGCAATTATTAACGCGGAACAGAAGCACCCTCCACTGTCAGCCTGTGACAGTGGGACAGTGGATCTCCGTGGCCAGCTCAGGAAAGCAGTAGCCTAAGATGCTGGCGGCACGCTCTGAGTGTGTGGCCAGGAGGCTAGAAAGATCTGTGACAAGGCCACCCTCCAGCAGGCACACGCCTCCTTTGACCTTGGCCTTTCTCCCGCCTCTCCGCCTGCGGGCTCCTGCTGAGATATCAGCTCTGATGCCACTTCTCCGGGAAGCTTCCCCACGCCCACCTGCTGCACAGTCCGGTCTCCAGCCTTCTCCTCCAAATGCCTGCTCCTCCTGGGTCCTGGGGGGCCCTGTCTCTCGGGTCCTGATAGCAGGTTACATGGTTCTCAACATCCTGCTTCTCAGCCACACAGGTACCACAGAGGAATCAGCTGGGCTGCCCAGGCAGTGATCAGGCCCACAGTTCTGCGTCCTAAAAGCAGCAACACACGGCTCTGAATATGCACTTTCCTTCTCGTCCATGGTGGGCTACTGAGCTCCACTCGCTGCCTTGGCTAGTTACGCAGAGACTAATCTCCAAATGCAGCGGCCACTCTGCAGAGATCTGAGTCCACAAAGACCATCCGCGGAGTGCTGCACTGGAGCAGTACATAAGCTGGGACATAGGAGAGTCACACTGAGCCTGTGACAGTGGCAAGGGGCTTCCCGGAGCAGGGCGGAAAGGGCCGACTGGAGGTGTGTGGTGCGTAGGAGGCAGCTCCGGGAGACCCTGGGGCACGGCTCACCCCTCTGGTCTCCACCAGTGACCTCACCCACAGAGGCCTCTGTTTCAAAGCGTTTGTAACCGGAAGGTTGTCCCAGCTCTGATATCCTATAGGTCTGTGCACCACAATTACCAGTGGGAGGTGGGTTGTCTATGGGCCAGGAAAACACAGGCATGCTGTCTGCGAGACCAACTCAAGCAGGAGCTGGTCAAGAACTGTGGGAAAGGACTGAACACGGGAACGAAGAGTCAGCGTGGTCCAGGGAAGGAGCCAATGAGGCAGGACGGGGGCAGGGACTGAGGCCTGGGACGAGGGCCTGGAGGAACCACAGCCGATGGGGAAAAGGCCCTGGCGCTGGGAGCGGCCTGCAGGCTGCAGCCTGGTCCAGCGTTGAGCCCACTGGCCTGGCTGCCGTGCCGGACTGGGGAAGAGCGATTAGGCTCCTGGAGCAAGGCTGGGCTTCCTGCTGACACGCTGGGACATCACTCCAGGCTTGCGCTGCCCTGCCAGGACCTTCTGTGATGAGGAGGACATTCAGTGCAGCGGCCGTGCACACGGATGTGGTCCACAGGAGACTGAGAAAGTGAATTCCAATTCTTTCTCTTTCTATTTCAGTTGCACAGCTCCCCGTGGCTGGCGGCTCCTGATCTGGCCGGTACTGCTCCAGGCAGCGTGGGGGCCTCCAGGCCTTCCAGGAGAGTCTGCTGGCTGCAGGAAGACACACTGGAGGGGCAGGAACCTGTGCAGGAGGCTTCTTTCCACGAGAGGATGAGGCAGTACCAGTGGATTCCAAATCAGCACCCTGTGCATGGTGGGGCTGGGGGAGTGCCCCTGAGGCACGGAGAAGGACGGACAGGGGCCGGCTCGGGGCATGAGCGAGCATGGGAGGTGGCAGGTTAAGAAGAACAAGGCAACACTCACAACAACAACCCTACACCTGCAGGGCACGTGAGTGCACAGCCCACTTAGCCCTCATCAGGCACACAGGGGCGGACCCCTTAGCACCCCCACTTCCCAGATGGAAAAACAAGGCCCACAGAGCATAAGTGGCTTTCCAGGTCATGGAGCAGGAGAAGGTTGGGACGGAGTGCCTGTGCCGCTGCACGACGCTGCACGTGAGACACTGGCTTGGAGGCTCCCAGCCAGGTGGCTGGCAGGACGAGCCGCTGGCAACCTGGGGGTGCCCTGCAGGAGAGACGGGGCTTCCAGAGTTTCGGAGGTGGTGGGCAGGACCAGAGGGGCTGGCTGGGCACAGGTGTAGGGCGAGGCCAGAGCAAGCTGGGCAGCCACGCATAGGCCCCCTGGTGCCACAGAGCCTGGGGAGGGCACCGTGGGCAGTCCCCATGCCAGTGAGCAAGCCGCACCTGCGAGGACAAGAGGACAGACTGCACAGGGAAGAAGCAATGCTGAGCTCAGCACATGTCTCGGAGAGGTGAGATCCCCACAAAGTCGTCGTCAATGCCGAGCTCAGCACGTGTCTCGGAGAGGTGAGATCCCTGCAAAGTCCTTGTTAATGCCGAGCTCAGCATGTGTCTCAGAGAGGTGAGATCCCCACAAAGTCGTCATTCAGGTTCTACAAAAAAAGGCTGTTTCCCCAGAACCCGATACACAAGACTACACGTTACCTAACCATGTATAACAAACCGATTTAAAGAAGGAAAGAAGATGAGTGACACAAATACCTCTGATAGAGCGAATCCCAGGAATCCTGAAGGATCAGGCATATTTTACATTTTTAAAAGATACGAGAGAGAAACTCAGGTGGCCTTCACTACCCAACCTCGGGCTAGCTGATCCAGAGCATCTAAGAGACTCAGACTCAGAAAAATTCCTCCAGACAGATCCCCGCGCCTGCCACCGTGGCCTGAGCGCGGAGAGGCGCCGTGAGGGCTGCCCCTCCCTGGTTACACCACGGGCTCCTTTGCTGTGAACAGGGCAGGGGCATGAATTGGAGCTTCTGGAGAATCAAACAAAAGGGCCCAGGCATAAAACAAAGGTGGCCCCTTGCGGCTTTGGGTGAAGAAGGAACAAGGAGGAATCCTCGCTGTCTCAACACATGGGCAGCACAAAGCAAGAAAACACCAAAATCCACCAGACTAGTCACACCAGAGACCCAGACCCGCCCGAGCCAGCCGCCAGCCTCCTGCAACACACCAAGCTCCTGAGTTTTCACCAAGTTTACCGTCAGAGTTTCACAGGTGCAGCTCTGAGGTTATTTTAGCTTTTCATTGGGAACAAGAGATTTCCGGGAAGCCGAACATGAAGCTATGAAGATGTACAATCATGACCCGCACAGCAAGGGAGGGGGTGCTCCCTCACTTCTTTTGAGACGGAGTCTTGCTCTGTCGCCCAGGCTGGAGTGCAGTGGCATGATCTCGGCTCACTGCAACCTCCACCTCTCCGGTTCAAGCGATTCTCCTACCTCAGCCTTCTGAGTAGCTAAGATTACAGGCACCTGCCACCATGCCCGACTGATTTTTGTATTTTTAGTAGGGATGGGGTTTTACCATGTTGGCCAGGCTGGTCTCAAACTCCTGATCTTAGGTGATCCTCCTGCCTCAGCCTCCCAAAGTGCTGGAATTACAGGTGTGAGCCCCTACGCCAGCTGGTGTGCCCTCATTTCTGGAGTGACACTTTCACACTGCTGATGCTATGCAATTTCATACGGAAGTTCTTATTATTCTCTAAATTGTATATTTCTAAATGTAGAAAAATTTCCAGGCTCAGGCCACCCCCCAGATGGGGCACATTTGAAAAAAGTTCCACTAACAGAAATTGACCACAGGAGTTGGTTCAGGGCTTCCAGCACTGGCTCAGCGTGGCCCAGACAGAAACTCGAATCAGAAGAGGCAGTGAGTGACCTCTCCCGAGAGGTGAGAAAGGAGCAGTGACTTCCGCTTTCACTCCGCTCCCTGACTCTGGGAGGGAGGCGTGGATTTGCGTTGCAGCGACGGTGGCTACGTGACATGATGGGGATGTGTGTTTGGGAACTGTGCGGGTGGGACAGGTGTGCCTTTCTGTCTCCTCCAAAGGCAGGTGAGGGCCGGGCACCATCCAGAGCGGGGGCAGCCTCAGAGCCTGGCGGCTGCCGAGCCCACCTGTGCTCACCTGTGACGAGGGGCGCTTGTGCCGGGGGCTGCTCCAGTAAGACCATGTGCTGCAGAAGAGGGCTGTGCGCTGCCCCTCCATCCCGCTCCAAGGGCGAGGTGCTCAGGTAGGGAGTGAGGTGGGTGCCCGGGAAAAGGGAGAGCCTCTGCTGGAGGGCGGGGAGGGCGAGTCTCTCGGTGTCCTGCTGGCCCGCCGCGCCCTGGAAAGCACAGCCGGGGATGCTCGGGTGGAAGGACCCACCACCACCAGCCCATGCCACAGGGACCCAAGGGGGTGACTTACAGCGGACGGGCCGGTGGCAGGCAGGCCCAGCGTGATGTTGGGCAGGGAGGGCGACGTGTAGAGGGGAAGCGGAGCGGCCGAGCCTTCTCGCGCCACAAGTCGGTGTGCCAAACTTGTCTGGGGACAGAACACACGAGGACGTCTGTCACAGTCAAACGTCAGCAGTATACACCAAGAACAACAACAGTGAAAACACCTGTGGCGGCCTGCGCTGCATTCTGATGTGTGAGCGCAAACACAGTGGAACAAGTTAGACAGTGATGACGGGTGAGAGCTCAACACGTGCCACAACACGGAAGCACCATTCAGGGTTCCAGTTTCCTCCCCCTGATACGAGTTCTTCTTCTGTCACCTTTTCTGGCATCAGCTCGTTGATTTCTATTCAATTTGATTATTTACCACAGAGTAATCAGAAGAAAATCTAGGATAATGTAGGTTATGTCATTTTGTAGTTTGGGATGTCTTTCCAGATGTAATATCACAGGCAGAAAGCAAAATGAAAATAAATTTAATTGCACATTTAAAAATAACTAAAAGGGCATGCTTAGATTGTTTGTAACACAAAGGATAAAGGCTTGAGAGGATGGACACCCCACACTTTGTATGACATGACTATTACGCATTGCAGACCTGTACCAAAACATCTCACGTACCCCATAAATATATCCACCTATTGTGTACCCATAAATATTAAAAAGAAAATCATAAAACAACTGCCTGTATGGCAGGCAGGCAATGAAGACGACACTGGCCGCACGTGGGCAGATGAGGGCGAGCACGGAGAGCTTGCAGACCCAGCTCACAGTGAGAAGCGCACGCAGTGAGGACCGGTGACTGCAGAGCTCATGAAGGGGAGGATGGTCAGGAAAACCTGAAAAACCAGCCAACCAGTGCTCCTGGAGCGCCACGCCTGGGACACAAAGTTAGCAAAGCTAAGGAGGCGACCTGGCGCTCACGAAGCCTAGACCGCAGGGCTGAGCACCCAGCAGGCAAGGCAGAGCAAGGTGGCCTCTCCAACGCCTCAGTGTTAACAGAACGGGGGGCGTGGCACATGGGACTCTGGGGGTTGGGAACGATCTTGGTGATTCCTTAGACACTTGTCTCTGATCCCTTAAGTTAAAAAAAACAGGTTTTAGAATCATATAGCTTTTAAAGAACAGACTTGGATGAAGCAAACATAAGCCAGGAGTAAAGATTAGAAGGCACACAGGAAGGGTCACTGATATTTAACCTCTTTTGCTTGTAGAATGAACATACTTTGCTAAAAAGGACAACAGCTTATCAACACTATATCCCCTACACAGCAGCTACTCAGGGAGTGTCTGCTGAATGAATGGGCAAAGAGAATGAACGAAAGATATTGTAACAATGCTAGCTAGTGGGGTTTGGCAGATAGAAATCCCCTTACCAGAAATGAACATTAATAATGAACAGATAAACTGATTCTCGTATACTCTCTACCTCCGTGACATCAACTTTTTTAGCTCCCCCAGATGAATGAAAAAATGTGATGTTTGTCTTTCTGTGCCTGGCTTAGTTCACTTAACATGAAGGCCTCTAGTTCCATCCATGTTGCTGCGAATATCAGGAGTCTATCCTTTTTGGTGGCTGAATAGTATTCCACTGCGTACAGCACTGCAGTTTCCATCTGTTCATCCACTGAAGGACCCCAAGGTAGATTCTACCTCTTGGCTATTGAGAAAGATTTATGGCTAAGACCTCAAAAACACAGGCAACAAAAACAAAGACAGACAACCGGGACTCTGCTAAACTAAAAATCCTCTGCACAGCAAAGGAAAATAATCACCAGAGTGAAGAGACAGCCTGCAGAAAGGGAGAAGGGTGTGCAAGCTCTTCAACCGACAAGGGAACGGTTCCAGAACATACAGGAACTCCGGTGACTCACCAGCAAAACCCGAATCATCCCATAGAAAATCGGGCAAAGGATCTGGAGAGACGTTTCCCAAAAGACATACGAGTGGCCCACGGGGACAGGAAGAAACGTTTCTCCTGACAAACACTTACGCTCAGGCTGTTCCCGCAGAACAGAAAGCTCAGCCTTCTCACTTAGGAGCAAACTCATAGCGCACCTCACCCCAGAGAAAACCCTGCGCCTCCCTTTAGAGTTGCTCACATGTTACATTGTATCAGTAATGATGAAAGGGCTGCTGAGGAAAACATTTTTCCTAGACACATTTTTTTTTTTGTCAAAAGTTAAAGAATTATCAGTAAGTTATGCTGTAGAGAAAATGCTTGTGATTTCCAGAAAAGCACAATGGGAACAAAATAAAGAGGCATTCTAATGTTTGCAAAGTTTTCATTTCCTTTGTAAGCAAGGTTTTTAAAGCCCATTTCTGGAAATAAAGGAGACTTCTGAGAATGTGCTCCGTGGAGATGCCGACGGATCCGCTCGAGAAATCACAGTGCGTTCTGGCACCTGCTGTCTCGGGGCCCAGCCTTGCGGGAGGCGTTTAGGGGCTGGAGCCACACAGAGCTCCACTTGTGCTCAGAGGCCAGGTCCACAGGCCTGATGCAAAGCACGGAGGCACACTTGTAAACCACAGCAGCAGCGGCCACAGAGGAGCTGTCCCCTTAAGCAACTGGACAACGTCCCCTCACTCTCAGAGCCCCGCCTCCTCCCTGGTAAAGGAGGAGGTGCAGGGCATGCTGGGCTTCCCTGGATCCTGGGGGGCCTTTGAGGTACAGCAGTCTTTCCAGGGGGCCCCGGGTGAACTGAAAAGGCAGTGCTGAGAGTCAGGCTGGGAGGTCTCTGCTCCCCCATGCCCCCATTCACTTGAGATGCCTGCTCTGATGGGCAGGCTCACGAGCCTCTGCATCACATGAGAACGGAGAACCAGCCCCTGGCCACGAAGCATAGGCGTTCTCAGAGGCCTGTCCGACTCTAGTGATACTGACACCCATAAAGGGCACCTGGGTGTGAGCCCACATGCAAGGGCTGCCCTCGCCTGCCCTACTGAACATGTTACACGGAGCAGGAACCGTGGTGCCGCTTCCATTTCCCATGACTCCTTCCACACGTTCCATTAATTTCCAGTAGCTTCATTTATGTTATCACAGGATTTGTAAAAATTAACACAGAACTGGAACAGGGCAGACCCGCCCAAGCACAGCACTGTTCCAATATTAACTATCATGTCCGTAAGTGCCCATTTTAAATACAAAGGTGTATCTAGGGCCACAGTCAACAAGAGGCGGCCCGTGTGAACCTCCCAGGGCAGAAGTCATTTCTAGGCTGCATTCTGAGGCTTACTGCCGGCAGACCTCAGCTATGACCACAGCCACACAGAGGAGGACGGTTCAAACTCCTGATCATCTACGTAACTACTGCAGTTAGCAGGCTGAAGACAGGTAATAAAAGAAATCGATGTACGAAGGAAAAAGAATGAGAGAAAATGGGGCTTAAGCAGCCTCGAGGCAGTGGTGCAGAATTCGTTCCTAGCAGTAACCCTAGTTTCTAAAAATGTTTATACATAAATGGTCTTGAAATTTGAACTGAAAATGCTGAAAACTCATGCCTCTGTAGCCCAGCTAAGATCTGCAGTGCTTTGGAAGGGCAGGATTCATTGCTAAATATTTAAGAAGGAAAGTCAATAACTATATTTAATAAATTATAGCCTTCTGTAAGTTGGAGAGAATTCAGAAAGAACGTCCCACTCAGTAGAACTCTGCCCCATGAAGCAGGCAGGAATTCCAGCTCAATGCATTAGAAAACTCACTGCCAAAGCGTCCTCCTCCCACCCATGCCCTATGGTCAGGCCCACTCAGGCCCAGGGCACTCCTCAGCCCATGGGACTGTCTCTCTTTTCTTCCCCGTGCCCTGGGACGGCCTCTCCTTCTCTGTGGGCACAGTGTGGAGGGTGCAGTGGGTGCCTGCTGCCTGCCTGGCTCTGTCCCTGGGCCTGGCACAAGGTGCCTGAGACACGTGTGGGATAAAGGCAGGGGGCGCCACAGAGCTCAAGGAACATGGAGTGAGGTCCTGAGACCTGCTGCCCTGGAACAGTTCTGGGTATGGTCAGGGCGCAAGCCTGCCAGCCAGGGTGCCACTCGTACCCACCTTACCGCTCAGCTCCTGGGCCTCTGACATCTTTCCCACAGAGGGACTCCAGAGCACCTGACTCCGCTCTACCTTGGCAATGTCCTTCCCAGACCGTGGCACCACTTGGGGCCTGATGAAGGCGGGGAACTGGGGTGCCAAGCCCTGCGGTCTGAGATGCCTGGTGCCCACGAAGGCTGGGAAGGCTCCCTGTTCTGTGGCTTTGACCAGCCCTGCCCTGCTGACCGCAGGTGACATTCCAGTCGGCTCTGACACATGGTTTGCTGGTCGCCATTGTGTTGTATATTTCTCAATACGAAACAAAAACGCTAAGTCTCAGTTAGCAACTATACCCACGTGCCCATGGCTTCTCAGCCACCTGCAAGGCACTGGCGACCACAGCGAGCTGGGCAGCAGGGGTCCTGTCCACCTAGAGCACCTGCCATGCATGGTGGGCTTGTGCTGTGACACCATTAGCGACCTCTGCTCTGGAAGAGGCCAGGAGACAGGACCAGGCTCAGGCTGTCCCCAGCGTGGCGGGAACTAGCATGTCTATAACTAAAGGAGGCATCTGTGCTGAGAGGAAGACAGGAGGGAATCTCCAACTGTGTCCTTCTCTGGAGGGCTCACAAGTCACTTTCCCCCACCCCAAACTGGAAGGTGAAGAGTGAAGGGCAGGTGTGAGGGGGGTCATTTCAAGCACGTCGTCCCCTGAACCTGACTTGCGTTGCAGGATGCAGGACAAACGCTTTGTACCAACCTCCGCCGGGATGCTGGGGACGGCAGGCGCGATCCCGTTCTCAGTGCTGACATTCCCGGAGCTGTTGTTGGGTGAGCTGGGCCCGGAGCCGGGGGCGCTGCTGCAGGCAGAGTCTGCGGAGGCAGAAAGACCCCGGTGAGTGCTGCCCGAGTGGAGAGAGGGCCGTGCTGACCTGGGGTCCCAGTGCCCGGCGCCCTCCACACAGCTGCTCGTTAGCTCATGGCAGGCAGAAGTCCCAACAACAACGAACGTGGCCACGGTCTCAAACAGGGAGGAGGATGCTGATTTCTGATGTTTCAGTTTTGCCACTGACTTCACTTCTTCTAGGACATGCACATTATCAGTTTTATACCTTGTTTGATTTTCAAGACAGTTTTAAACACCAAAAAGATAAATCCTTAAACACTTATTAATAACCTAATCACAGAAGACCAGGAAATGCAGAAGCTGAGTGACCTGGAAAAGCAAAAGGCCAACTTTCCTGTGCCACTATCAAGAGCCAGTTCAGAACACAGCGGCCTACCGCGTCTGCTCTGAGCCGGGCCCTCTGTTTTCCCTCACCGCAGCAAGCATCCGGGGGAAAACAGAGCTGGTGTCTCCTGGGATCTACCAGTGCTACTGGAAACGCACTCTCGTACAGTCTTAGAGGACCCTTACCCATCTGGGTGGCTTGACCCTGGTTAATGAGACCAGGTTCCGCTCCAGCTGAATGTGACTTCCAAAAGGAGCCACGTCCAATCCAAAGGTCCCCTCAACTCTGAAGGAGCCCGCTGCTATTTCGGGCATACACACCCACCGTGGGAGGCCACTGCAGCTCTCAATAGTCACGCAAGGACTCGTCTGGCTTTTCATATGTTTAGTTTAATGGCATTTTTAACAATGGCATCATCTGGCTACAGCTTTCCAAAGAAAACACGTGACCCATTTGCCTCGAAAACTCTAGGTGTCTACTGTTCGGCCATGACACTGGGGACTCAGAACCTCACCCCACCCCAGACTTGCCCAGCATGAGCAGGTCAGAAGGAAGGGGCACGATGGGGACACTGGAGGGGAGGTTTAGGGGCATTTTCCCCAAGCAGCCGCTCACTGGAGCTACCCCCAGCAAAGCCTCCTCCACGGTCTGCTGGCTGCCCGGGTCCCCCTGAAGCCCATGAAGGTGCAGGTGCCCACTCATGCCGACTCACGTGGTATTCACGCAGGCTGGAGGTGGCGACTCTGCAAATACAGCCCAAGCTGTAGTGAGCAGGATGAGGAGGGCGGGGGAACAGGAAAAGCCGCCCACAGCTCCCCCAACCTGGCACACCTGATTCCAAACTTTGCTTGTATTAGCTGATCCATCCCTCACTCACTGCATGAGGAAGGTGCCATCATGACCGCATTTCACAGAAGGGGAGGCCGAGGCACAGAGCAGCCACGTCACTCGCCCCAGGCCACGTGGCTTGAGGGAGCTGTGAAGGGCGTCTGCATACCTGAGTTAACCCAGCTGGATGGCGAAGGCTCACCTCCTCTGTTGACCATGCCACCCCCCAGGACCAGCTTGGGTACATGTTGGCCTCGAGAGCTGGGCAGTCTAAACCTTCCAAGGGCAAACCACTGTCCGCCCAGAAGCCCTACTCCAGCTGCTTCCCATGGCTCCTGCCGCTCAAATGAGTGTGGGCTTAGCTCACTGTCCCAGGCACTGATCATGAATACAGGACTGGGTCCCTCTCTGCCCCCTCCTCTTTCTCTCTCTGTCCCTCTCCCCTTCTCACTTCCACCAGACCCTAAATCCAGAGGTCGGCTTCTCTGGCTGCCGAGGCCATGTTTATCTGCACGGTGAGTGGGCATTCTGAGAACACCACCTGTGCTGAGCTGGTGTTTGCATTTCACTCAAGAAAGCAGGACCTGCCTTCTCCAGGCCCCCAGCTCTCCCATCTTGGCCGCACGTGTGTGCACCATGGCTGCCCTAGACCTCTGCTCTCTGCTCTCAGCCTGTCTCCAGCTACACACCAAGATCCAGCAAATCTTCCTTGAAATGGGCGCCTCCCAGCTGTGTCATTGGAAAAACACCATCACGCATGTGCCTGGGGGGCCAGGACAACTTTTTGGGGCAGTAAAAATTACATGTCTAACTTTCTACCCACTTTTAACTCATTGATGTTATTATTTTGCATTCTACTTCCAGGAACAGGTCTAACAAAATTAGTATAAATGTGTAATCTTCATAGTGTTATTTAGATCAGCAAAATGGGAACCATTAGAGGTGCCACAAAATGCGTGTGGCTGATATTGAGTGGAGAAGGACTCAAGATGGTGCAGGAAGAGGCTGAGAACTCAGCTGCGTGAGGAGGCACAGAGCACGGGCTGCGGGGAGGGAAGAGGCACGGGGCACGGGCTGCGGGGAGGCACGCGGAGTGAGCGGGAGTCCTTCTGGACAGTGCGCATATGGGCGCGCATTTTCTTCTCTGTGCTCTACGTAGACACCAATTTAATCAGTGACTGAGAAGAAGCAAAGTATTGACCCGGCTTTCTTTCTGCCAAGAACTGTGACTGCCTCTACTGCTCTGCGCGTGGCCGCCCCTCCTAGAACCCCTAATCCCTGTCTTCTGGAAATCGGCCCCGCTCAGAGCAGCCTCCCCATGGCGGGAGCTCCCTGGTACCGTGACTGTGTTGGCCAGGAGACTCACAACCCTCTCTCTCTGCCCCAGCCCTACTCACCCGCCAAGTCCCAGTGCAAATGCCACCTTCGGCAGAGCTATGCTGGCTCAGAGTGGCTTGTACTGATCTCTTAGCCCCTCAGTCCCTCAGCACGGGCTCTATGCCACGGCTCAGCACTGACCAGGCCCTGTCATGCGTGACTCCTGGGTGGCCTCATGGGCTCTTGCCACAGCTCAGCACTGACCAGGCGCTGTCACATGTGACTCCTGGGTGGCCTCACGGGCTCACTCTACGCCATGGCTCAGCACTGACCAGGCGCTGTCATACATGACTCCTGCGTGGCCTCAAGGGCTCTCTATGCCACAGCTCAGCACTGACCAGGCGCTGTCACACGTGACTCCTGGGCAGCCTCATGGGCTCTATGCCACAGCTCAGCACTGAACAGGCCCTGTCACGCGTGACTCCTGGGTGGCCTCGTGAGCTCTCTCTATGCCACAGCTCAGCACTGACCAGGCCCTGCCACGCGTGACTCCTGGGCGGCCTAGTGTGTGATGTGCGGTGTGCTCAAATTAAATCACAAGCTCCTTCCAGGCAAGGACTCTGTTGCACTATTTTTGTGCCCGGCCCAGGGCTGACTCACAAACAGCACTCAGCAGTCACTGGCTGACAACAGGAACACCAGCTTTAACACTCAGAAGCTTGCTGAAGGCTCCATCTCACCCACTGCACACTTAAAAAAAACACCGCCAAGGTTCACATGTCCGTTAGAGCCGACCAAGCGAGACACTGCTCTCGGGAAATAAGGCTGCATTGGTGTTCAAAAGTTTGTAATTCACATGACTCCTCATTCAAACTGAGCCCTCCTGTCAGTTGGACTTAGAGAAACGTAACAAGATCTGTACTACAATGGCCAGAGGAAAGAAATGACATCAGAGTGGAGTTCCCCCTGGGCATGGAGGTGTCAGACACTTTCTAGTGCAAATCCACAAATACCCAGAACCAGACCCTTAGACCGGGGCTAAGAACCCCTGAAGTAGAGGAGGGCAGGGCACGAGGCAGGGGCAGTGCCCTGTTGTTTAGGGGCAGGGCTGCTCTCATCTTACTGCCAAAGCAGAGTCCGTGTGCGATGCTGACACTCACACACACAGGGCACAGCACCAGGAGCCCCCAGCTTTCCCCAGGTCAGCAGCTTGCCCAGTGGAACCACATCTTTCACAGACCCGTCACCCTGAGCCTTGGCCTTCAAATCGACTGTTTCTGTTGTGCAAACATGTCCACCGCCTCCCCTCTTTCCAGGCCATCCCCAAGCAGCCCCTTTATCCTGATGCTGTGATTTCAGGAGCAGTGGGGCGAGGGGCTGTGCCCTGGTGGTGGCTGGTGGTCCTCTGGATGGCAGGTGCACCCTCAGGATGGGGCTCTGCCCAGTCTTGTCATTCCATGTGTCCACCACTAGATGGGGCCAACTGAGACACGTCGCTAGGGCCAAGCTGAAGCAACCTCACTCCTTGCTTTTTTCCTCTCTGCCGGGTTGATGGGTGCTGTGGCGCAGGAAGACGTGAAAATGCGCCGCTGGTTCAGACCCTGCTCAGGGGCAGCAGAGGACAGGGCGGGGCATGCCATTCACCACTACGAAGACCCACCTTCAGAGAAACCTCCACTCAAGCTCCTGAATGCATCTCCCGCAGCGCCAAGCTAGGTACCCTTGCACACCTGCACCCGACTTGAACCAGCTATGAGTCACTGATGCTGGGGGCAGGGCCTGGCCTAGACACGCAGGAGTCACCAAGCCTGGATCCCTAGGCCTGGCACTTCCAGCGCCACGGGAACAGGAGCACACTGGGGGTTGACAGCGTCAGGAAGACACATGGGTTTTCAGAGGCTCCAGAGAGAAACCACCTGTGGGAGTAAGGCCTGGCACAGAGCGCAGCGGGGCGGTGTACCTGCTCGGCCGACATACCTGTGACATCCAACGGACGCTTTTTTAGAGCAGTGACCACTGGCCCGTCTTTCCTGCGTAACAGGGGGCTGCTCCGTCTTTCGGCCACTTTCTGCTTTAGCCTGGACCGTAATTTCAGATTCGGTTCAGAAGCTGCACAAAAAGGAGATGTCATTACAGCCAGGCAGATACCACTGGGCTCAAGGTGATCCTGTGGGTGCTTTTAAAATACGCATACTGGTAAATACACAGTCACTCAACACCGCCGTGCTGCTGCAGCGGAGAGTGAGGGGAACGCCCGAGGCAGGGGATTCTACCTCCACTCATCAGTCCCACATAACCAGTATAGTGGCTCTGGTGCTTTGGATGCGTTTCTGTGGCCACAGCATTATACAGGCGCTGGCGGTGTCTTCACAGAATCACGCCACTACTGCCTTTACCAGCAGATGGAAACATGGCTGACCACCCGATTTACTGGGTGTGGCAGGAGGCTGGTGAGGTGTGAAGTCACTTAGTGGGGATGTCTTGTAACGAATGCTCTTCTAGATAATTTGCCCCTATCTTTATATCTGTGTTGCTGTAACATCAGAGAAAGCCCGACAAACAGGGATGAGGGCCTTGGCCCCGGGATGTGAGGCTGACGTCTAAGCTGCACGCTCCCTTGCTCACCTGTGCGTTGCCCCAGCTGTGTCGGTCAGCGAGGCATCCAGAGCGGGAGGCTGCTCTCCCACCCCCACCTCGTGAGGCTTAGCCGAGCCCATCCCAACACCTGTGCCAGCTACGCCTTTCACCTGGCCGCAGGGTGCGGGTACTGGGGTGGTCTGGTTTCCGTGGACAGCTCTGCCTGTGTGGACAGAGCCGTGTGCCAGTCTGCGCCTATCAGCCCACCACGGTCCCCCGTTCGTCTGCATCTGGAACCCAAACCTCTGGGGCGGAGCCTGCCTTGGGAAGCAGCAGGGATCTAAGGGGCAGCAAGCAGAGGCAGAGAAATCCCCAAAGCCACCAGGCAGAGACTATCGGCTTTCAGAGTCCAGAACAGCGGAGAGAATACCCCTGCGGAGACGTGTGTCACACAAGCCTTTGAGTTCTGAGGTTTCGCTTGGCTACCTTCAAGATTCTACCACTTGTAGATTTGCAAGTTAGTGAGATTCTACCTCTTTTTTTAAAGACCCAGCACTTCTGCTTTTCTTAATCTTTCTGGAACAGTAAGTTCACTGCTTCCAGAGCAACAAGAAATGCAATGGAGTTTCTTCTGGAAGGAGGACTGACATGGGCTGGGCGATGGGCACCAGACCCCATGTGACTTCACTCTTTGGGACACGTGGGCAGCCCTGGACTTTCTCCACTTTGGGCTTTGAGTCAGGGACAGTTGTTCAGCAGGTCTTCGGAAGATGTGGGAGAAGCCAGCTCTCAAATCAGGCTTCCCAGAGAAACCAAAGACGCGCTGTGAGAAGGTGCCAGGCTCCAAGCCTCAGCCCGCTCTGCAGGGAGCCAGGCCTCTGTGCTGTGGCCCAGGGCACCAAGATGATGAAAGATGATGGGTTCAGCCACAAGCCGGCCTCTCCACAGGCTACAGAGCACGGCACATTTCTGCACCTCACACAACCGACCGAGGCAAGCAGAGTCTAATTCTGTTTCCACGTTAGGTTTCTAGCCATTATTTAACAAAACAACACAAAGCCAAGCCAGAAAACCCATCTGATGACCAGGCAAGAAAATACCTCTTCACCCACCACCAGATCTCCACAGAAACCCACATGGGCTCTGCAGGGATCCGCCGGGCCTGGGACAGGAGCTGCTGATGGTGGGCAGGAGCCACTTCTGAGGCAGGGACTGTGCGTGCCCACAGAAGAGCACAGGGTCCCTGGCCTGTGCGAAAGGCCTTCCTTGGTGGCTGCTCTGTGACATGGAGACTCGGGAGGCGGGCATGACACGGTCACTCCAGGCCGCCAAGGACTGGCTGTGCTGGCCTGGTGCACGGCCTCCCCCAGGCCCTGAGGGGGTCATCACGCCACCACCAGGTCATCAGTCGGACGGCAGATCCTCCGCAGCCCCGCCGGGGACCCCAGACCCCTTGTGTGGAGAGTCCCACAGCAGCTGCCTCACCCAGCCCCTTCCCGCCCCTCCCCTCCCACAGGCCTCTGCTCCACGCCCCTCCCAAGGCTGACCTGACCCTCCCACAGCCCCACTGACCCCATCACAGTGCCACTGCCCTGTCTTCCTCACAGCTGCCTTTTCACCACCTGGAATTCTTGTCCCCTCACCTGCTTACCCTCTGCCTCCCAGCCTGCACACCTGCCTGGCCTCCCTGATGCTCGCTGACCGCGTGTCCCTGCCTGGCCTCCCTGATGCTCGCTGACTGCGTGTCCCTGGTTGGCTCTGCTTGCAGGGTGGCTGCGGCTGACCAAGAGGCTCCAGGACACCATGCCAGCAGTGCCAGGGACAGCATGGCGTGAGGCTGGGGCCCTCCACTCGTCCCTGCCCCGTGGGCTATTCAGCACTTTGACTTCCCTGAGGAACCTATCAGACAAGCAGAGTTTCAGAGGCAGGGCTCGGGGAGGGGCCTGAGCAGCAGCACGTGGACCGGGAGAGAAGGGAGATGCTGGACCCTGCCCAGGGCACATGAAGTGGACTTCCTGGGGAGGATTGAGAAGCCCTAGGGGGCAGAGGGCAGCCGAGGGAGCTGCCCACCATGAGGCCCGTCTCACTGCTGCTTTCAAGGTGGCCAGCCTTCCTGCTTCCTGCCCTCCCTCATTCCTTCCAGTCCGGGAGTCTCCTAGATGGACTTAAGAGAAGACACAGTGACCTACAGTTTCAGCCATTCCAATGCACGTGTCTTAAAGCTTGCACAATGTCTGTAACTCCAGTAATTCTCCCAAAGGCAGCCAAAGCGGAGGATGCAGGAAAGCCCACACCTGGCGATGGTGAGGGCCGAGGCCGCACGTGCACCAGCTCACTGCAGCGGCCCCTTCACCGCCCTTGAGGGCCTTCAGCGCATGCCAGACACGACGTGGCCGGGCGGAGGAAGTGCAGGAACTGGATTCCACCCCTCACAGGGCTGCAGGTCCAGTGACAGAACCGAAGCATCAGGCCGGAGGCCTCATGGGAGTCGCTCCCACCAAGTACAGGTGAGGGCAGGAAGGATGCCAACGTACTTCGAAACGCAGAGTCTGCTCGTCAGGGAACACGGAGCAGGTGGGATCGTTTCTCCTGAAGCCAATCAAGTACATTACTAATTAAGGCAGATACAACATTCCAATCACAAGCTTAAAATTCAGCGCAATGCCTACCAGCTGCCTCCATCCTTCCGCCAGAAGCAATTCTGACTGGGACACAGGCTCGCTCTTCCCAACTTAAACTGTGGGCCTGAGAGTCAGCTGCAGGTGAGGTGGCTCTCGGAGGTGGAATGCTTTAACTGTTTGGCGGCCGGGTTTAGAGGGGACATGCGTGCACCTGGCACGAGTGTGGAGGGTGATTTCTGTGCTGGCCTGATGCAATGTCCAGGAGCCAGCGAGAAAAGAGCCCACTGATTTGGCAGCAGAGAATGCACAGAACATTGCCTTGGGACAAGGCACGCAGGCGGAGCTGGAGAGAGGAGGTACCTGCTTCCCGCTGCTCTTCCCTGAAATACTAAAGTGACAGTCAAGGAAATAATAAAGAGGATAAAGCCAAGAGGACAAAATTAAAGTGCTGCAGGAAGGGACTGGAGAAAAAGTGGAGAATTGTCAGAAGGGGGAATGATGAAAAATAGGAGTGAAAAGGTCCTACAACAAATACTGTAAACGCCAGGAGAGGAGACAATCAGCAGGGTGGAGAAGATCCCCAACAAACTCCAGACCTAGCCTCCAGCCGAAGAGGAGCTGGGCACGGAGGCCGAGATGCCGTCACCTGCAGGATCCCAAACTGCCCCAGAGCTCTGGGGACAAAGGCGCGGCCTTGAGAAGTTTTGGACTCGGCGACAGCCACTTCGAGGGCAAGACAATAACCTGAAAACCCTGCAGGAAACGCCCTCTGTCCCCAGACCACGTATCAACCAAGGGTGCAACAGAATAAAGAGGTTTACCAGCAAACGAGGACTCCCAGAAACTCATGCTCCATGCACGATTTCTTCAAGAGCCGATGGAAGACACGCATGACCACAATGGTGAAGGAAAGCAAGCACAGAGGAGGCCGCAGAGCGAGGCTGCGGAGGCCGTGGAGCCCGGGAAAGGAGGCGGGGGCCAGGCCGGGAGAGCAGACCGTCCCGACACACCGGGCAGTGAGGCCAGAACCACCAGGCGGCTTGCGGTGCCTGGCCGTGTGTGGAGAGTCTCCTAGGTCTGCTGAACTGTGGGTCTGAATTAATAACAGGCAGGTGTGAAACTAAGCAAATGAGAAAAGGGTCAACTTCCGGAAAAATTTCTACCAGAAAGATGTAGCCAGGGTGCACTCTGCGGTTCCACTGTGAACATGACGCATGCTGTAATGACGCAGGCTGGGCAGGCGGAGGCAGGGACGGCTGCTTTCCTGTCATGAACATCGTCGGGCTCTATGATGAATGTACATTTATTTACTTCGGTAAAAATAAAAAGAGAATTCTGGCTGGGCGTGGTGGCTCACACCTGCAACCCCAGCACTTCGGGACGCCGAGGCTGGTGGATCACCTGAGGTCAGGAGTTCGAGACCAGCCTGACCAATATGGTGAAACCCCGTCTCTATTAAAATATAAAAATTACCCAAGTGTAGTGGCAGTAGCTATAGTCTCAGCTACTCGGAAGGCTGAGGCAGGAGAATCGCCTGAACCCAGGAGGTGGAGGTTGTCCAGCCTGGGTGACAGAGTGAGGTTCTATCTCTAAATAAAATAAAAAGATAATTCTAAAAAGACAAATGATGGACTGGAATCTAACTTCTGTAACAGGAAGAAGCAGGATGGAAAACAACATATAAACAGTACCTACAAAGGAACAAGAAAAGGCAATGAGAGAAGAATAGATGAACGGGCTGCCACTAAATAGCAACCATTCCGCACTGATGGAGCCGCCCCGCGTGGCCTGCGTGGCTCCAGATTCCACACTGATGGAGCTGCCCCGCGTGGCCGGCGTGGCTCCAGATTCCGCACTGACAGAGTCACCCCGCATGGCCCGCGTGGCTCCAGATTCCGCACTGATGGAGCCACCCCACGTGGCCTGCATGGCTCCAGATTACACACTGACGGAGCCGCCCCGCGTGGCCCATGTGGCTCCAGATTCCGCACTGACGGAGCTGCCCCGCGTGGCCCGTGTGGCTCCAGATTCCACATTGATCGGGCTGCCTCACATGTCCCCATGGCTCCAGATTCTGCACTGATGGAGCTGACTCAGGCTCCCGGCATGGCTCGAGATTCCGCACTGATCGGACCGCCCCACGCTCCGACACGGCTCCAGATGCTGGGCATAGGTTGGCTCACAAGACAGGGCCTGGTTGGGGTGGCCCTGCTGCCCAGCTCTGGGGAACCAGCCACCCTGGACCCTTTGCATCCTGCTCACATGCTACTGGGGAGGAGGGAAGCACACAGACCTGCCGCCCTTGACTGACAGTGACAGCACCGCTCTCTCAAACACCAACAGGCTCGCCATCCTCATCAGCAGCCACATGGGCTAGAATGAACTGCAACACTGTTCCACCCGGGGAGGGGGTGGGGACAATGGCCTCTCAGGCTGCTGGGAGGGGTACCGTTTGCTCAGTGTTATAGAATAGACATACTCTGGACCAGCAGCTCCGTTTTCAGGAAGCTTTCATACAGAAATGCCAGCACAAGTGAGAAAAGGTGCTCAGAGTTGCTGGCAAAATAACCAGAAAACGGCGACAACCCCCACCTATGCAAATAACCAGAAAACGGCGACAACCCACATCTATGTAAATAACTAGAAAACGGCGACAACTCACATCTATGTAAATAACCAGAAAACAGTGACAACCCACATCTATGTCTTAGACAACTACAGAGACAGGTGTTCAGCTTTATATGTTGAAATTGAATAAAGGCCACGATATAATATTAATTTAAAAATGTGGAGGAGAAAATGCAAAAGAGGTATTTTTGTTAACAAGACAACTCATATACACACAGACACACAGAAACAGATACATACCGAAATGCCAACACACACACAAACATGGACACGCAGACACAGACACCACATAAACACACACAGGAACACAGACACACATGTAAAGACAGATACACAGAAACACAGATATGCACACAGATATAGACACACAGAAACAGATACAGAAACAGACACATACACAGAAACAGGTACACACATGGAAACACAGACACACAGAACACAGATACACACAGAAACACGGACACACACAGTTACACAGACACACACACAGAAACAGACACACAGAAACACAAACACACCAGAAACACAGATACACAGAAATACAGACACACACAGAAAGATAGAGACACAGAAATGCAGATATGCAGATACACCAACACATACACAGAAAAAGACACACACAGAAACACAGACACACAGAAACACAGATACACACATACACAGACACAGATACACAGCTACACACCCCCACAAATGGGCAGAGAAAAAGATCTAAACAGGCACACATCAAACTAGTAACAGTAGCCATCTCTGGGAAGCACAATTCAGGGTGTGTTGACTTAGTTTGTTTTAATGTTATAAGCATGCATCACTTCTATGGTTCTTTTAAATATGGAAGGTACTGCGTGTGATGCGTGCAGGTGGTGTGTTTTCCGACACACTGTTTCCTACTCAATCCTCTCCATGAAAACATTTCACCTCCATCAATCTCAGTGTAGTTTTACCACTGAACAGTGGAAAAAAATGTGTATTTGAAAACAGTTAGTTCAAGAGTTCCTGGGGTACTTTCCACATCAGAAGGAGCTGCGGTTTGACGGATGTCAAAGCTGGAAGGATGGGCACAGAGGACCAGGTGGCCCATTCCTGACACAGAAATTGCCTAATATTTAACCATAGTTAACACTCTTCTACATTTTTTTTGGAAAAGCACAACAAAGTCTTTTTAAGAACCTCCTGAACACACTCATCCTCACTTTTTAAGAACACAAAATTGACAGAAGACCCAGCCCAGCACAAGAGCCCCTGAATCTGGTGGGGCGGGGAGGCGGGCTGCCTATCTGGGAGCTGGAAGCTCGGCTGAACTGGCCCTGGAGGGCACTACAGACGTGGACCTCTTCTGATCTGCTCAAAGGCGGCACAAGGAACAACAGATTGCACTGACCACTCCTGAGCGGCACCACCTTGCAGCTCCTGACGTATGTAACACACCTTTACATTCAGCAGTAGCAGCTGTGGGCACTGACCATTCTGCGTGGTCCACCCCTCTCTCCAGCAGTTTTGGCAAACTGCATTAGAGGAAGAGATGGCATCAATGGCCAGAGGCTTTGCATGAAACAGCCCCTTCCCAAACTCAGGGATGGATGTCAGGGCAGAAGACACTCTCTAGCCCTACATCACAGTACCCTCAGCCTACTCTACATGCGGATAAGAACAAACGACTTGTGCTTTTATGTAGTTCACTCAGAACACAGAGAGAAGCCCAGGAGCTTACTGACAAGCTGTGGGGCCTGACTGATGAAAGAGAATGAAGTCATGAAGCGGACAGATCACGGCGCCACCTTACAGACTGGCGAACACAATGGGAGGTCATCCTGTCTGCCCAGGACGTGGTGTAGTGAGGGCCAGCCTGGCCACAGGTCCTGTGCTCTTCCTCGCCAAGTGGGACAGCTGCCCCCCAAAATGGAGGAAAACCCACTCTATCTGCACATCAAAGCAGTGAATGGATGTTTCATGGGCAGCCGTGACTTTGAGTGACTGGCGGTCAGGAGGCCCCAGGTGAGGAGGGTAGAGCTAGATGAGCACTTGTCAAGGCTCTGACCATGGAGGCAGGTCCAGGGGGAGTCCAGAACTTTGGCTGACCGCCCAGATCCATGATCCACACAGGTGCCATCAGAACGGGGCCCTAGGATCAGTCCAGCCCCCTCCCAATTCACACCCAACTGCAGGGACCAAGCCCTACCAGGCAGGCTAGAGATTTCTGGAACAAGGCTGAGGTTACCAACTTCTCACTGAACATCAGCTCTGGGATTTAGCTTCCTTAAAAGAGTCAGGACAATCCATGCCAGTGGCACAGCCCAGGCCAGCAGCGGGGCCCCGAAATGTGCTGTGCAGAGTGTCTGCTGACAGCACCATGTGCTCAAGGACACAGCAGGGTGCGGGACAGGAGTTCCGTGGAGTGCCCAGATTTTCAGGGCTGAGGTCCAGGAAGCTGGTGGCAAATGGGAAGAAAGGTGCCGGCTGGACAGCAGTTAGTTGTTTTGGCCTCATTTCATCTAACAGAAGTCACGTGAGGGGAAAATTTAAGAGTCATTATAAAAAATACACAGCTACTAGTATCTTTAAGACAATCACGAAGAAGATGCTACTGAAGAAAAGTAAGATCCCCAAGCATCATTAAAATGGCAAAATGCTGCTTGCTTTTGAAAATGGAAAAGCCCCCATTCCTCAGTGTGAACGTGGACGCGAAGGCTCTGCTGAAATGCAGTTTGTGGTTAAGCCATCTGACACTCACACGGTGCAGGAAAGATCCAGTGCCACCATCCGTGACAGTGATCCATACAGTCTTGTCTCTCATGACTAGATTTAAAAATGCATATTTGGCAGCTTCACGAGCCTACAGAAACCCAAAGTCAGGGTGACCCTCGAGGCTGCACAGACGTGCGAAGGGACCAGGCACCACCTCACCCTGGGCCGAACTCCGGTGGGAGGTGGAGGCCCCTAAAGTGGAGACATTCCTGATGTCAATCTCCCAGGAAAGGGGTGGGGCCTCTGGCAGGAAATCAGAGCTGGACCTGGGGCACTGGGTAAAGGGTCTGACTCTCCCACCCAGTTGTGGAGGCTTGGTCTGGTTCTGAGCTCCAGAGAGGTGGCACTCAGGTGAAGGCAAGCTAGCAGCGAGGAGATGAGTCCTGAAAAGCCAACAGAGCCAGATGGGCCCTTCTGGACAGATTTTTGGCTATAAATCTTGGTGTTCCCATCCATGTGGTCCTTCCCTGTGGAGGTGGGTGGTTCCTGCTTGTTCCTACCTGAACTGTGGGCATGGAGGGAGGGAGGTGAGGGGTGCTAGGTCCAGCAGTTACTGTCTCATTGGATG
Source organism: Cacajao melanocephalus (assembly GCA_963573385.1). Lineage (NCBI taxonomy): Eukaryota > Metazoa > Chordata > Mammalia > Primates > Pitheciidae > Cacajao > Cacajao melanocephalus. The sequence goes on along the minus strand of CAUYLG010075202.1, from coordinate 53,012 downwards.
GAGAAAAAAAATCAGGAACACCCTAACAGCATAGAGAACCAAGGGCAGAAGCCACCTTGATTGGGTCCTACTCGAAGGACTTGGCAAATATTAATTCATTCACATCTCATGACAGCCCCAGGAGAGAAGCATTTCATAGGTACATTTTACAGATGATGAAACTGAGGCACAGAGAGGTTCAAGAGCTCCCCTAAATCCCTAGGCGGTCAGTGAAGGAGCTGGGCAGGAACTCAGGCACCTGCGCCTGCCTGCAGGCACAGGCGACGGGAATGCCCTGGATATGCCCAAGCTCAGAGCCGGGGCCACTGCGTTGCCTTCACCAGGGAAGTAAGACATTTGAGCAGGCACAGGTGTGACCCGTCACCCACAGAGCCAGCAAACGACATGTTAAAAAATGCACGGGTGATGATAAAATTAGCAAGAGAGTGGCAAAGTTTTTCACATGTTCAGAGGTCAGACAATTGCCCTTTAGAAATGGAGAAATGGGCAAACTGTGTGCCAGGTCAGTGTAAGTAATGTCAAGTCAAAATCATGTGATTAGGCTGGGCACGGTGGCTCACATCTGTAATCCCAGGACTTTGGGAGGCTAAGGCAGGCGGATCATGAGGTCCGACAAAACAACCTGACCAACATGATAAAACCCCGTCTCTATTAAAAATACAAAAATTAGCTGGGCACAGCGGTGCACGCCTGTAATCCCAGCTACTCAGGAGGCTGAGGCAGGAGAACTGAGTGAACCCGGGAGGTGGAGGTTGTGCTGAAGCCAAGATCATGCCACTGCACTCCAGCCTGGGCGACAGAGCTAGACTCCATCTCAAAAAAAAAAAAAAAATCGTGTAATTATTGAAGAGTACATCACAGTGATTAAAGATGATCATTTCGATTCATTCAAGGAACTTCGTAACTAAAATTTACTGACGTATTTCATATTACCAACTATTGCAGAAAAGCGCAGATGTAAATTACTTAGAATGAGTGACATCAAGTGTCTGAAAGTAGACATATATGTCAAGGGTGATACAGGGCGTATAACTATACACTATTCTCTGAAGTGGTGTAAACATTTTCTCTGAAATCTTTACGTGATTAACATTATTAATGTGGTAGTGATGTCTTTTTAAAAAACTGATAATGCAATAATCAAATCTTAATTAAGTTCTTCTGGAGCACTATGTATTCTAAACATTTTCCAAAGTGTGAAAAGAGAATTCTTTCTTCCATTCTCAAGAAAGTGGGAGCTGGAAGGTGGTGCCATCACAAGGTTAGAAGCAAAGTAGGTGTCAGACTCTGCTTTCAATCCTCCCCAGAGGAACACAAGGCAGCACAGAAAGCGAACGGCCACGGACGCTGTGAGAGATCAGGGGCCCTGCCTATGGCACAAAAGACTCTGATGGCCAACAGCAGGTCAGGGATTCGACAGTGTAATGTCTCCCGTGCTGACAGCCTTCCTTGCTGGGAATTATTCATGCGTGCTCAGTTTCTTTAATCCCTATGTAGTGCTGATGTTGTTTTTGGGATGGGGAAGGAGCCAGTGCAAACAGCTCATAGGGCTCCCCCATCCCTGCGTTCTCTTAAGGAGCTGGGGTATGGAGCTACCGGGTAACTGCTCTGGGACCTGATGGGATGGTGGGGTGTGCTGTCCTTTCCTGGGGCCCTTAGTGGGAAGGCATGTCCCCATGTGAAGCCGACTTGTTCAGCTTGGTGGTCAAGCTCCTGGGTCCGTGGCTCTGGAGTCTGAGTACCACAGCCATCACTCCCAGGACAAGCTGAGACTCTGGGGCTGGGTGCATACCACGGCCCCGAGGACGTAGGTGTGGGCAGACCCACCGTACCGATGAGGAAATGGAGGCCAGGGGCATGGAAGGCATTGGTTTCAGGGCACACAGAGCGGTTACAGGAGTGAGCACTGATCCAACCCACCGGCCTGACGGCAACACCCTGGCCTCCCAGCCGCCCCCTCGGCATCACTCCAGTTCCCCGGGCAGGGTTCTACCGGGTACACACGCTCTTCACCTCCCCGTTCCCCGGGTCTTTCTCCAAGCACAGGGTCCATCACTCACTGCGGACTGTGGTTTGGTGGATGGAATTTGATTAATAATAGCATCAATCTCCAGAAAGGGAACCTGGAGGGTGATTTATAAGAATCAGCCCACAGGGTCTCTCTTGCTATTACTGGGCACGTCTTTCTGGAAAAAATACTGATCTCTAAACCGCCTATTTCTGTGGAGCTCTAGGGTGCTCTCCAGATGAAATCCAGGACCATTCTCAGTAGAAGCACCAGTGAGAACCGCAGGCTCTCACCCATGAAACTCCAAGCAGCAGCAGCTCGAGGTTCACTTTTCCCAGTAAAGGTTTACGGCCCAAATGGAAACGTGCCCATGTTTGCAGGATTCTTGTTCCTCTGACTTGGAGAGGACACAGCCTTCCTGATAGGGCCCTCTCCAGCAGGTCTCCACCATCCCGATAGAGCGCACTCCTCTGGGGTCATAGCTGGCCTGTTACAGCCCTCTCCTCCAGGGACATGGCCATCCTATATGGTCTACTCCAGCAGGGTCTCTACCATCCCAATTCAGCCCACTCTTTGAGTTCATGGCTGGCCTGTTACAGCCCACTCCTCCAGGGACATGGCCGGCCCCATATAGCTCACTCCACCTGGGATGTAACCAGCCCGATGTGACCCACTCCACCCGGGACGTAACTAGCGCGATGTGGCCCACTCCACCCGGGACGTAACCAGCCCGATGTGGCCCACTCCACCCGGGACGTAACCAGCCCGATGTGGCCCACTCCACCCGGGACGTAAGCAGCCCGATGTGGCCCACTGCACCCGGGACGTAACCAGCCCGATGTGGCCCACTGCACCCGGGACGTAACCAGCCCGATGTGGCCCACTCCACCTGGGACGTAACCAGCCCCATGTGGCCCACTCCACCTGTGACAATATGAGCCTGATGTGACCCACTCCACCTGGGACGTAACCAGCCCGATGTGACTCACTCCACCTGGGACGTAACCAGCCCCATGTGACCCACTCCACCTGGGATGTAACCAGCCCCATGTGACCCACTCCACCAGTGACAATACGAGCCTAATGCGATCCACTCCACCTGGGACATAACCAGCCTGATGTGACCCACTCCACCTGGGATACGGAGTGCCCGATATGGCCCACTGCTCCAGGGACACCACTGTCTCAATACCCCCAATACAGCACACTCCACTGGGAACACGGCTGGCCCGATACGGCCCATTCCATTTGGGAGCGGCTGACCTGATCAGCTCACTCCTGGAAGGTCACAGCTGGCCTGATACAGCCCACTGCACCTGGGCCATGGCCGGCCAGATACGGCCCACTCTAGGGTCACAGCTGGCCTCATATGACCCACTTCTCCAGGGACGTGGCTGGCCTGCTACATCCCCCAGCAACCCCTCACAATGCCTCATCGCTCCAGTGAAGAAGTCCTTGTGTGAGCGATTGCGTTCAGTGTTTCTGCCCAGAATTGTCCAAAACCTTTGGATAACACAAAATTTGTTTAGCAAGAAAAAGTGGTGCCCCTAGGATCTCATCTCCAAGAGCCAACCCCAAGGGAGGGTGCCTTGGGATTTCCCACACTGCCTTGCCTTTTGTGGGTTCACCATCCACATCTGGGATGAGGCACTGCCCACCCTCAGTGCCTGCGGCTCCTGCCCTCAGCATTTCTCTGTGCAGAGCCTCTGGATGGCAGCACTCCCCGGCCCCTGCCCTTCTTGCCACCCTAGCGCACTGCCCACAGCCACCCTAATCATTATCTAACGCCACTGCCCGCTTGCTCCATAGCCCCTGAGAAAGTCTAAGAGTGTCCTGACTTGTTAAGACACTGCTGCAGCCGCCTCCCGCTGCTTCCAACACAGTCCAGGCACCTGCTTGTGCCTAAATGCCCTTCTCCCTCTGGCTTAGGATAGAACTGTTGCACATAGCTCTGGGCCCAATGTGACATCTCCTGCAGGACACAGTGAATTTCTTCCTCATAAAGATTTCCCTCCCACTCTGAGGACCCCAAAAACCCTGCTGCCTGGGCACTGCTCAGAGCCATCCCTGAAGGCCACAGGCTTACCAGCTCTCAGATGGCACGTGGCCCACCAGCAGGAAGTGCTTCACCCCGTGACCACTGTGGGGATGTCCCTCAGTGCGGCAAATTCTAACATGCCACTCAGAGAAAAGAAAACTGAGTGTGCTTTCAAAGTCAGTTTGAGTCTTCAACTGTGGTGTACATGTGTGAGGTTCATTTCCTTTGGTATCAATCATAAGGAAATGCTTAGGGATATCTTTTCAAAATTCTGCTCTAATGAAAGAGACAAATATTTAAAACTCTGTAGGTGATTCCTTTTCGGAGCGGAAGAGAGTGGCGGGCCCTGCATGGCTTATGGCGTGGAAGGTGTGTGTGCAGGAGGCCTCCTGGCCCAAGGCATGCCTGGGGCACTGACCTGTTTTCCTAAGAGGGAAGTCATCTTTGGCGTCGTACATTCCCAGGACCGGGTGGTTATAGGAGGTCGACACTCCGCTCTGCGGTGGAGAACTCTGGTCGAGGGAACTGTGCTGCGTTTTCCTGGAGAGAAGGCAAAGACAGATGGTTTAGTTTGTCCTGCCCCAGGCACACTGCAGCTGAGAAGCCACACACATGATGATCTTTCCCCTGAAACCTCAGCCCCACCTCAAAAGACATGCCTCTTCCCTAGGGTCAAGCTGAAATTAAACAGAAACAAACAGAATGCTCAACAAGCAAGCAAACACCCGATGCCCACATCCTCCTCTGCAGGACCACAGTGCTCAGGCTGGGACGGGCAGCACCTCTGGCCGTTTTCCTGGTGGACGATCTCTACCCGGCCCCGACTTCTTAGATGGCTCCAGCCCGGTCTGTTCTCTGTCACGGCCACCACTGGCCACTCAGAGAGCCTGTGCACAGTGGGGAGAGACAGAGGAAGGTAGTAGGCTGTGGCGTAAGGCATCAAAGGTGAGTTCACAGGCAGCCGAGATGGGGCCAAAAGCGGTCTAAGAACAAATGCTGGTGATGTCTGGGGCTCTCTCCGCCACCTGAAGAGAAGGAACCCATGGGGCTGTCTCTCAGCAGAAAGCACCCATCCTCATCCACGCCTTCACCCTAGCAAAACTCACCCTGGTCACTTCCTTCTCCAGGGGAGGAACAGGATGGCAGCTACTGATACCTTGTGCTCAGGGAGCTGACCTAGGAAAGGGACTTCCTGTATGCACAACAAGGTACAACTCCACACCCTCCAGATGGCAAGACAGGAGGAGCAGGCTGCCAGGAGGATGGCCGGAGGAGGGCTATGGGGAGGAGGCGGGTCCTGGGACGGGGGTATGTGGGCTGCCACCCAGAAGACCATCAGCAAGGCCTTTTTTGATGGCACTGACAGCTCAGTCTTGCTCAAAACACCAAACTGAGGGGAATAAATTCTGTCTTTAAACTGTGTAATCTGCTTAATGACTAGAAACAAATTTGCCAACTTACTTATTTAGAATTGGTTAGACTATTTGAATACATACTACACCACACCACTGCACCTGGAGTTATTTGAATTAAGAATGGGAGCTCTTAAATGGGTACAGGTGTATATTTAAATATTTGAGGGCACACCAGCGCAAAGAATGTGCTGAAGGGACTCAGACTAAACTGATGCGCAGAGGCCAGGCGCCTGGGCCGTGGGTGCTGGGCTGTGCAAAACCAGAGGAGCCGGAAGAGCTCAGGAAAACTGCGTCGCTTCAGGCCACGCCCCAACTCCACCACAGCCCAGGGCACACCTCCAACCCCAAGCCGCTTTCTGCTGTTCCCTGGGGAATTCCATAACCCAGAGGCTGGGACTGCAGGGCTGGGCCATGCCTGTCTGCGCCCCTGCAGGAGCTTGGCCTCCTCCTGGGACCTTGTCCTCCTGAAAGCCTCCCTTCTCCTCCCTGAGGTTCTGCCCATCCTTCCTCAATCTCATGAAAAGGTCTGCAGGCAGCACTCTTTCTCTACCAGAGTATTTTCAGACTGTATCCTATGAGGAATGTGGTCTTGGCGATTCCAAACTTCTCCATCACCAGGTGACAGCCTGGGACCATTTCTGCATCCACTTTTCCCTTCATAAGAAACACAGTGACTTGCACAGGCATCCCATGAGTTAAAATGATCATTATTTACATAATAATAACTTAAACTGTTTAAATACACAGAATAAAAATTATTATTACATAGGAATGCTAGGATTTGCTTACAGTGAAGGAGGAATTGCAAAAGTCACATTCCTTTATGATCTAACAGATCTTCTCTTACTGTTTGGATCTCGAGGTGCTTTCACTGTTAAGAACCCCACTTCTTGTCAAATCTTAAAACCAGCAGAGCAGGAGGCGGAGGAGGGGCTCAGCCCTGCCCCCCGCCCCCGCCTGCCAGCGCCCCCCCCACTGGACCACCTCGACAGATCCCAAAACCTCACAGGAGGGACCCCACCTCCTGCACAGCCCGGGTCACCGCCAGGCGCACATCGCACAGGGCCGGCCCCACCGCGCACCTGCCCTCCAGACACCAGGAGAGGGTGGCCCTCACTGTCAGGGCGGCCACACGTGTCCAGCCCTGGTCACACGGCCCCAGGCCAGAGTGCACACGTGTGTCCTCAGTGCAGAAGCGTCCAGTGGGGAGAACAGAAGTGAAGCTCTATCCCTGCTGCAATCACACCCGCTCCTCACACAATTACATCTGCTCAATTACTCACATCCACACCTCACACAATTGCTCTCACATCTGCTCTTCACACAATTACACCCACACCTTACACAACTGCTCACCTGCTCTTCACACAATTACATCTGCACCTCACACAAGTGCTCTCACACCAACTCACACAATTGCTGTCACTCACACCCGCTCCTCACACAATTGCTCTCACGCCTGCTCCTCACACAATTACATCTGCTCAATTACATCCACACCTCACAATTGCTCACTCACATCTGCTCCTCACACAATTGCTCACACCCGCTCCTCACACAACTGCTCACACCCGCACCTCACACAATTGCACACCCACTCCTCACAATTGCTCACTCACACCCACTCCTCACACAATTGCTCACACCCGCTCCTCACACAATTACATCTGCTCAATTACATCCACACCTCACACAATTGCTCACTCACACCCGCTCCTCACACAATTGCTCACACCTGCTCCTCACACAACTGCTCTCACACCCGCAACTCACACAATTGCTCACACCTGCACTTCACACTCACATCCGCTCCTCACACAATTACATCTGCATCTCACACAATTGCTCACACCCGCTCCTCACACAACTGCTCACACCCGCACCTCACACAATTGCACACCCACTCCTCACACAATTGCTCACTCACACCCACTCCTCACACAATTACACCCGCTTCTCACATCCACAACTCACACAATTACACCCGCTCTTCACACAATTGCTCACACCCACTCCTCACACAATTACATCCGTACCTCACACAATTGCTCTCACACCCGCTCCTTACACAATTACATCCACATCTCACACAATTACACCCACACAACTCACACCCACACCTCACACAATTCCTCTCACACCCGCACCTCACACAATTGCTCTCACACCCACTCCCCACACAATTACATCCACACCTCACAGAATTGCTCACACACCTCACACAACTGCTGACACCCACTCCTCACACAATTACATCTGCACCTCACACAATTACACCCACACCTCACACAATTACAGCCGTACCTCACAAAATTACCTGCACCTCACACAATTGCTCACACCTGCTCCCCACACAATTACATCCACACCTCAATTGCTCACTCACACCTCCTCACAATTACATCCACACCTTACACAATTACTCTCACACCTGCACCTCACACAATTACACCTGCTCTTCACACTCACATCCTCACCTCACACAATTACTCACACCCACACCTCACACAATTACACCTGCTCCTCACACAATTACACTCACACCTGCACCTCACACAATTACACCTGCTACTCATACAATTACTCTCACACGGGCACCTCACACAATTACTCACACCCATTCCTCACACAATTACACCCACACCACACAATTACACCTGCTACTTACACAATTACTTTCACACCCACACCTCACACAATTACTCACATAGGCACCTCACACAATTACTCTCACATCCACTCCTCACACAATTATACCTGCACCTCACACAATTACACTCACACCACATAATTACACCTGCTACTTACACAATTACTCACACACCCACGCCTCACACAATTACACCTACACCTCACGATTACACCCAGTCACACACACACCCGAACTTAAATTACACCCACTCCTCAATTACACCCACACCTCACACAATTGCTCTCATACCTGCTCCTCACAGTTACACCCACTCACACAATTACGCCCACACCTGTTACACCCACTACTCAGTTACACCTGCACCTCATTCTCACACCCCTCACACAATTACACCCGCACCTCACACAATTACTTTTACTCACACCCCACCTCACACAATTACTTTCACTCACACCCCACCTCACACAATTACTCACATCCACACCTCACTCTCACACCCACACCTCACACAATTACACTCACCCCTGCTTCTCACACAATTACACCCCCACCTCACACAATTACACCCACACCTCACACAATTACACCTGCTCCTCACACAATTACTCTTACCCACTCTTCACACTATTACTCTCACACCTACACCTCAATTACCCTACTCACACCTGCACCTCACACAATTACTCTTTCACTCACACCCGGACCTCAATTACTCTCACCACACCTCACACAATTACTCTCACATCTGCTCCTCACACAATTACTCTCAAACACCCACACCTCAATTACACCCGCTCAATTACACCCACACATCAATTACTCTCACATCCATACTTCACATAATTACACCCACCTCACACAATCACTCACACCTGCACCTCACACAATTACTCTAACTCCCACTCCTCACACAGTCACATCTGCACCTCAATTACTCTCACACCTGCACCTCACACAACTGCTCTCACACCTGCTCCTCACACAATTACATCTGCACCTCACACAATAGCTCTCACTCACACCTGCTCCTCACACAATTGTTCTCACACCCACACCTCACAATTGCTCACACCTGCTCCTCACACAATTGCTTACTCACACCCACTCCTCACACAATTACACCCACTCCTCACACACTCACATCCACACCTCACACAATTACACCTGCTCCTCACACAATTGCTCTCACACCCACTCCTCACGCAATTACACTTGCTCCTCACACAATTAAATCCACACCTACACAATTACACCTGTTCCTCAATTACATCCGCACCTCACACAATTGCTCTCATACCTGCTCCTCACACAATTGCTCACTCACACCCGCAACTCACACAATTGCTCACACCCGCTCCTCACACAATTGCTCTCACACCCACTCAATTACACCCACTCCTCACACACTCATCTGCATCTCACACACACCTCCTCATACAATTGCTCTCACAACAGCTCCTCATACAATTACATCCACACCTCACACAATTGCTCACTCACACCTGATCCTCACACAATTGCTCACTCACACCAACTCACACTTGCTCTCACACCCGCTCCTCACAGAATTGCTTTCACTCACATCCGCTCCTCATACAATTACACCTTCACCTCACACAATTGCTCTCACACCCGCTCCTCACACAAGTGCTCACTCACACCCACAACTCACACAATTGCTCTCACACACCTGCTCCTCACACAATTGCTCACTCACATCCACACCTCAATTGCTCACACCCACTCCTCACACAATTGCTCACGCACCTGCTCCTCACACAACTGCTCACTCATGCCTGCAACTCACACAATTGCTCACACACTCGCACTTCACACTCACACCCGCTCCTCACACAATTACATCCGCACCTCATACAATTGCTCTCACACCCGCTCCTCACACAACTGCTCTCACACCCACTCCTCACACAATTGCTCTCACACCCACTCCTCACACAATTGCTCATTCACACCCACTCCTCACACAATTACACCCGCTCCTCATATCCACACCTCACACAATTACACCCACTCCTCACACAATTACATCCATACCTCACAATTGCTCACACCCGCTCTTCACACAATTGCTCACACCTGCTCCTTACACAATTACATCTGCATCTCACACAATTACTCTCACACTCACACAACTCACCCACACCTCACACAATTCCTCACACCCGCACCTCACACAATTGCTCTCACACCCGCTCCCCACACAATTACATCCACACCTCACACAAGTGCTCACACTCACAAAACTGCTGACACCCGCTCCTCACACAATTACATCCGCACCTCACACAATTACTCTCATAGCCACACCTCACACAATTACACCCGCACCTCACACAATTGCTCTCACACCTGCTCCCCACACAATTACATCCACACCTCACACACTTGCTCACACCTCCTTACAATTACATCCGCACCTCACACAATTACTCTCACACCCACACCTCACACAATTACACCTGCTCTTCACACATTCACATCCTCACCTCACACAATTACACCCACACCTCACACAATTACACCTGCTCCTCACAAAATTACACTCACACCTGCATCTCACACAATTACACCTGCTACTCATACAATTACTCTCACACGGGCACTTCACACAATTACTCTCACACCCACTCCTCACACAATTACACCTACTTACACAATTACTTTCACACCCACACCTCACACAATTACTCTCACATAGGCACCTCACACACTCTCACATCCACTCCTCACACAATTATACCTGCACCTCACACAATTACACCCACACCACACAATTACACCTACTTACACAATTACTCTCACACCTGCACCTCACACAATTACTCTCATACCCACACCTCACACAATTACACCCACTTGTCACACACACACCCGCACTTAAATTACACCCACTCAATTACACCCACACCTCACACAATTGCTCTCATACCTGCTCCTCACAGTTACACCCACTCAATTACTCTCACACCCACACCTCACACAATTATACCCACACCTGTTACACCCACTACTCAGTTACACCTGCACCTCAATTACACCCCTCACACAATTACACCCACACCTCAATTACTTTTACTCACACCCCACCTCACACAATTATTCACTCACACTCCCACCTCACACAATTACATCCACACTTCAATTACTCTCACACCCTCACCTCACACAATTACACCCGCACCTCACACAATTACACCTGCTCCTCACACAATTACTCTCACCCACTCTTCACACTATTACTCTCACACTCACACCTCAATTACCCTACTCACACCTGTACCTCACACAATTACTCTTTTACTCACACCCGGACCTCACACAATTACTCTCACCACACCTCACACAATACTCTCACATCTGCTTCTCACATACTCTCAAACACCCACACCTCAATTACATCCGCTCCTCAATTACACCCACATTTCAATTACTCTCACATCCATACTTCACAATTACACCCACCTCAATCACTCACACCTGCACCTCACACAATTACTCTAACTCCCACTCCTCACACAATTAGTCACATCTGCACCTCAATTACACACCTGCACCTCACACAACACCCACTCACATCTGCACAACACACTAGTAACACCCACTTACACCCATACCTCACAAAACTCACATCCACCCACACCTACACCTCACACTATTCACTCCCTCATTCACCCACACCCATATCTGCACAACTATTCACCTCTGCACCTCACACCCACTCACACCTGCACCTCACACTATTCACACTCATACACACCTCACCCACACCCATACCTGCACCTCACACTACTCACCTCTGCACCTCACTCATACCATACTTCATAACACAATGACTCACATGCAGCTCAGCTGCTCACACCTGCACCTACTCACCCCATTTGACAATACACCCACCCACACCTCACAACTACTCACACCAATTCACTCACACCTCACACAACTCACACCCACACCTCACAACTCACCCATACATCACAACTCACACCCACACCTCACACTACTCACACCCACACCTAACTACTCACACCCACATCTCACTTTTCATACCTGACACACACCTCACATTACTCACCCACACTCACACTACACTCACACCTGCACTGCACACTAACATCCACACTGCACACCCACACCCACCTCACACACACACCCCACCTCACACCTTACACACATCCCACACATACCTCTCAGCCACCCACACACCCACACACTTCATGCCTCACAGCCACCCACACCTCATTCACACCCACTTCACACCCCATTCACCTCACACCTACATCCCATGCTCACACCTGTTACCTCTCCCACACCTCGCACTCATACTCCACACTCACCTCACTCATACATCCCACATTCACACCCTACACTAAGCTCACCAGAATGTCACACCCACCCACACTCACCCACGCTCTCACACACCCCAGCCACACTCCACACTCAGTCACGCTGGCCACCGACACTCACACACACCCTGGCCACACTCCACACACACAGTCACGCGGCCACCCTGCAGAGCCCTGAGGGCAGAACCTGCTGAGCTGCTCCCTCTACCTACCTCACCCCAACCAGAAATCATCTTCCAGTTTTTCAACCTTTCATTTCTTGCAGCCCAGGAATGGGACAGAGAAACCAGGCCCGGATGCAGAGGCACAGCCCCGACAGGGCCCTGGGGCCGACCTGGACACCACATCTAAAGGCAATCCTTGTCTTCCTGAGGAAGATGGAAACTGTTTTCTTCTAAACATTGGCTTGACTGCAGAATAAAACTTCACACAAACTCAACCATTTAAATTCCAAACCACTGCCTTTCATCACATTCGCACCAGGGATTTCCCACAAATACAACAATGAACCACACGCGCCAGGACACTGCAGTAGAAATGTAAGATGACAGGAGCCACATGTGAAATTTGGAAATCCCTAGTAGCCACCTTAACATGGATAAAAAGAAATGAGCGGAATTAGTTTTAGTATTCTATTAACCATTGTAAACACCATCGTTTCAATGTATACTCAATATAAATGAACGGCTGAGACGCCGTGGTCCTGCTTCAGACCAAGCTTCTGCCATCCCATGCTTTGCGTCCACGGCGTGACCTGGTCGGCCCCAGCCATGTTCCAAGTGCTTGGTAGCCATGTGTGGCTCGTGGGAGCCACACTGGAAGGTTCCATCTTGTCGCAGCAGTCTGAAGCTGGAGCTCTGACTCACGTAGATACCCACGGAGCCCGCCTCTGATGGAGCCCCAGCACCATCTCTCAGCACCCCGTCTGTGGCTGCCTGCAGCTTCCAGCCCTGGTCTGCTTTCTCTCAGGATCAACTCGCTTTGCTGACTCTGAATTTCCCATCAGTGGAGTCACGGGGGCGGCCTCTTTGCCTAGGCACTGTGCCTCTGGGGGTCGTGCAAGCTGCTGCTGGTGCCAGCAGTCCGATCCTCATCTCTGCAGAGCAGCATGCTGGTGCATCGGGCGCCCATTCACGCAGCCATTCCCCGGATGACGGGTGCTTGGTTGCTCCCACTCTTTTGTGACTGTGGCCTAAGAGGACAAGCCGTGGTGCTGCTAGCTCTCAAATGTCTTGGGCAAATCTGGAGAAGGAGCATTGCTGGGTCACAGAGCTGGTGGGTATCTGTCATTGTAGGAAACTGCCTGCCTGTTTCCCCACATGGCTGTGTGATTCAGATTCCAACAGGCAGCACGGGGAGGCCCAGGGATGCCAGACACGGCCTCTGCTCCAGCACCGGCCTGTTCCCAGCAGGAATGAAGGGGCTGCCTGCCGCAGCTCTGCTTTGCATTCACCTGATGACTAGCGACACCAAACACCTTTCCACACCTACTGGCCATCCCCATACCTTGTTTTGTGAGGTGCCTGTTCAAACCTTTTGCCCATATTTTTAAGTGTGCTGCTTGTCTTTTTATTATTGAGTTATAGGAGCTCTCTCTACACTTTGGATACAAGCGGTTTGTCAGATATACGTGTTGTGAATTTTTCTCCCATTCTGTAGCTTGCCTTTGTATTTTTTTACTGGGGCCCTTCAAAGAGCAGAAGCATTTCGGTTTGAGGAAATGCATTGTTTTGAGCTTCTGGCATCTAGTCCATGATTGTGGCGACCTAAGAAATCTTGCCTTCCCCTCCCCATCAAGGTTGTGAAAGTTTCTCCTGGGTCTCCTTCCAGAAGTTTGATCAGTTTCGCGTCTAGGCTCAGGTCTGTGACACTTGAACTAACCATGCCTGGTGTGAGGCTGGCGTCATGATTTCAGTTCTTTCCCCATGAAGAGCCGGTTTTCTGCAAAGCTTCTGCCACCACTCCATGATGTTTAGATTAGGGTTCAAATATGACAAAACAAGAAAGGCACCAGACTCCATGAAAACAAACCCGTCCTCTGGCTGACTTGAGACCAAGCCCTTCCCCCTCCAGCCTGAGCGTCCCCAGAGCTCTCTGTGACAAGGTACCCCTGCCCCCTGCCATTAAAGATAAGGCAGACTGGCCTCGTCCAGGCCAAGACACCTACGCTGACCACCAGGCTCACCTGGGGAGTTCCAGGAAAAGGGAGTCTCCCAGCCCCGGCCACTCTGTCACCCTTTCTCCCTGGAAGCCCCTATTTCCCATCTCCCAGTAGGACCCCAGTGCCCTGAGGCTTCCCCAGGCCACCCCTTCTTCTGGGGCCTCCCCGGCGGCTGGTGCCGTCTTTCCCTGGACACGCTGCTGCGTCCTCCACTCAGGTCCAAGCCGCTGCCCAGCCCCTCTTCCTGCTAGCCTCGCCCCTGTCCACTCTCCACCCCTCCCAGGCAAGCAGGTGCCGGCCCCCCACCTTCCTCCATGCTGCTGTGGCCGCCCTGCGGGGGCTGCTCTGTGCTCACTGCCACCCCTGCTTCCCCTCAGCCCTACTGCTCTGCTCCTGCACCTTCCTGCTATAGCTTCCCAGACCCTGAGCTCCTCCTCAGAAAGGACTGCCCGTGTCTGCCCCACTCCAATCACTGTCTACCCAACGCTCCCTTGCTAAGCTGCCTCATACTTCCCTGCCCATGGGGACCTAAGGTGGCCCCGCCCTGGCCCGGCAGGCTCTGCACTCCAGCTCTCCATCCTCCGCCAGGCCCCGGGCCCACCCTGCCCCTGGCTGCTGGTTCTGAATTGTGATCCACACTCCTGTCCCTTGCTGCTTCTGCCCTGCAACCCCGCACCCCAGCCCAGCCAGGGGACAACGGAGCTTCTCCACAACCAGCCAGGGCAGCAGACTGGGTCTGGGGGTGCAGATCGGGGTCCCCCCGAAGCGGGCTCCCAGGCGCTGGTGGCCAGTGATTCTCAGGAAGCCTCCTCCTCTCTCGCGTCCCTGTGGCTCACTGCTGTCCCGTGCTGCCTCCCACAGACGCCGGTCTCACTCCTCCTTGTGAGTTTTTGTGTCCCTGGTCGAGTTACCCAAATCCCGGCGGTGTATCTGCCCTGAGTGACCAGGGGAGCAGAGGGCGTGGGCCGCCTCTGTTGGAGATGCCTCTTGGGTTATGTCGGGGTAGGTGACGGCCTCCATGGAAATAAGGGGGCTTGCGTCCGGGGTGTGGGGTGTTTCACTACAGACAGCTGTCCATTTTGAGGCTCGAGAATAGCTAATTATTCTTCCTAATGAAATTACTGATTATATTTTGATTTTAAAAAACTCCCTTATGAGATTTTTTCCTAGAAATAAAATGAACCTTGAGAGCACAGAAAACTACATTTCAAAGCCATCCTCTGATGCCCTTGCTACTGTTTAAAGCCACGCAGCCTCGCCACTGTGCTCCCACGAGGCCTCTGTGAACTCGCCTCCGAAGCCCGGCGTTTGACGGCGTGTCAGCTTCCTCCAGTCCTCAGATGAACAGGGCTTCTGTGGTTTCTGTCAGCTGCGTGGGCTCTGGCAGGGGTTCTTAGTGTAAAATAATAGAAGTGCCACAGGGCCTTCCTGACTAGCCTAAGAATCAATGAAACGCCAGGTGGAAACACTATCAGAGCAGAGAGGATTCAGACGAGAGTTCCAGTTTAAGTGGCTCTTATTGTGGCTGAAAAATGGCACAACATTCCCAAGAGTAACGACAGGCCCCAGCCCGGGGACCACCACTCGGTCCCTCTGGAGGGGGGCCCACACCAGTGAGGATGGCTGCCTCGAGAGTGTACTCAGACCATGTCACCCACATCCGAGCGCCACTGTGCCTGGCGTTTCAATTCCTCGCCCTCCCTCCCTGCCCCAGTAGATGAACAACTGGGTCCATGCAAATCTACCAATGATCAGATGGTCCTCTGGGCCCCTGTGAGGAGGCCGGGGTGCTCCCCACACCCACACTTACCCATACCAGTAGCGAGGGTCGCTGGAAAGGCAGTGGTTCAGGTTCCGGTGTGCCAGCGCCTTCTTTTTATTGAGGACAAACTCTTGTAACTTCATCTTCACTTCTGTGCTGGCCACGGCACCTGGCGTGGGAGAAAGCACAGCAGGAGGGTGAAGTGCGGCTCTGGCCCATGGCAGCAGTGAAGTGCAGTGGGCGCAGAGCGGGGACGGCAGGGATGGGTATGCACCTTCAGGACGCTGCACCCTGTGAGCGAAGCTTCCTCAAAGAGCCACCAAGGCCAGGAGGAGTTTTCATTGCTTTCTATTTAAAATGCAGATTTAATCATCCAAAAGACTGATTGTTAGCTAACATAAAGCCCACTTCTGAAGGCAGTTTAATATTCCGACAAAAAAGAGCACTCTGGATTAGCACCGGCACCACGGTGCTTGCGTTCCTGCTGCCGCAAAGCAGAGTCTAAGAGAGAAGGTTTTGTGCAGATGGAAGCGTCGCGCAGGGCCAAGGACAGTCCCCCAGGCAGCGTGCTTCCACCCCGTGCTGACAGGACGGCCGGCTCTGCTTTCGGAAGCGTCGAAGGGCAGCGCCTGTCCTCTCCAGCCTGGCAGCTGAGGCTCAGGCAGTCACTGCACCTAGTGGGACTGAATTAGAAACTGTGGTTTTGTTCCGTGGCGTGATTATTTTTCAAAGCCTCGTTAAAGAGAACTGGTGAAGAAGGCCAGTTTCACCGCCTGGACGCAAGGTCTGTGAGTGCTGAGCTGCTCGCCTCAGATCTCCATCTAGCTGCGCGGTAGTCCAGCGCCTTCAACAGCTTCCCCTTATAGAGTAATACTCAGGGTGTTTGCAGTGGTCAAAACACACCTTGAGGTGATGAAGCATGGCTTACAAAACCACTTCCTGACTGGAGGCAGTTTTGCTTGTTAGAAACCACACTGCAGTGAACATTTATGACTGGGTAATGCTGACCACCTTTAGAATGACTTGCTTAGGACAGATTCACAAAAGACTACATCTAACAATCTTCTAACCTCGACACATCTTGCTAAATTGCTGTCCAAAATGTCCCTACACATAGGCCAGGCCCGAAGGCTCACGCCTGTAATCGCAGCACTTCGACAGGTGGAAGACGGCCGATTGCTTGACCCCAGGGGTTCGACACCAGCCTGGATAACATGGCGAAACCCTGTCTCTACTAAAAATACACAAATTAGCTGAGTGTGGTAGCGTGTGCCTGAAGTCCCAGCTACTTGGGAGGCTGAGGTGGGAGAATCACCTGAGCCCGGAAAGTCCAGGCTACAGTGAGCCAAGACTGCGCCACTACACTTTACCCTGGGCAATGCGAGTGAGACCCTGTCTCAAAAGAAAAAAACAAAAGCAAAATGTCTCTACACACTGAGCCCCGGAACCACCCATCCACCTGCACCAGCGTCAGCTGCCCCACCTGCTGCCCCCAGATCACCACTTCCCAAAGCCCCAAAGCCAGCAAGCATCACTGTGAAGTATCCCTGAGCACCGCTGGACACGGGCTTATTTTCTGTCTTGCGAGGTATTTCATGTCCTTGGCTTATTTGTTCTTAGGAATCTTTCTGTGATGCGCACAGTGGTGGTGTGGATCTGCGTGTGTGCGCGTTTCATGGCTTTATCCACTGGAGTTCCGTGGGTTTCTTATAATAATGGCTGTAGCGAGAGCCTAGTATGTGCCAGCCCTGGCTTGGTGAAACCCCACGTTACAGCTATACACAGGCATTCTCATCCCCCAGCTGTGGAAGGAAAACACAAAGGTGGCCAGGTGCGCCTCAGGTGAGGTCAGCTCAGTTACCAGGTCTCACCAAAGCCCTGGTTCGCAGCTTTTGGCTGCTGTGTGTGTGTGTGCGTGTCTGTGCGTTTGTGTGCACATCTGTGCATGTGTGCGTGTGTATGCGTGCATCTCTGTATGTGCGTGCGTGCGTGCACATGTATGTGTGTACGCATGTGTGCATGCGTGTGCCTGTGTGCGCATGCACGTGTGTGCACATGAGCGCATGCAAACATTTACCCTGCCTCTTGCTTCCTTGTAAAATGTTCAAATGCTTGTTTTTATGAATCTAGCTTAGTTTTTCCTTTGTGAATTTTTCCGTTTCCTTAAAACTTTGCAATTGATCTTCCTTTCAACAGTTTAATAAGCAATGGTTTTAATTTTATCCTTGGTTCTGGTGTTCAGTTTTCATTCACTGGGCTGTTTGCTAATATTTTTTCATGACTCACTCTGATGGCTCAGAAATGGAGTTTAGCATAGAAGGCTCTATGGATATTCTGACAAACTGCTAATAAATTATTACTGTCATTAGAAAAGTATCTTTTCCTTGCCACCTTCATCACATACCAAATGTCTCTGCTGCCACTCACAAGTGGAGTTTTGCTAGCGACACGTATCCTGAGTTCCCCACAGCAGAACCCCACTCCTGCTACATCAAGGTGGAACTTCAATGTCTGGCCAAGGGTCCACCAGCAATGACAGCCTTGGAAACAGGGTCTGCCCAGGCTGTAGCGGGGCCTGCACTAGACTAGCCGGCAAACACAAAGCTGTTAACTACACTACCACCAGCACGCATCCGGGAAGGTCCACTGGGAGGCATCAGGCTTTAGGCTTGGGGCTCTCATGGTCTGAGAAAATGACGTCATTGCTCGAGCAGAGCTGTGCCCGTGATGGCCCACAGCGCATGCTGCTAAAAATGGTCTCATCACCCGAGTTGTGACTGCCGTGAGCGCTGCCCCAGGTAGGCTGGGGGTGGGGGTACGGAAGGGATCCAGGCACCTCGTGTTAGACTTGAACATGACTTATAAGTACGTGTAGCCTAATTGTCTCTCTGTCTGTAAGGGGACTTGTGAGAATATCACACGTTTATGGAAACCATTTGCTTCTACCATTCCCAGGCATGTGGTCACTGGGATTCCTAAAAGATTATCAGCAACAGGCCACAAACTTTGAAAAAACAGACCCAGACATAAACCAGAGAGTCAACCTTGTAAACATGCAAGCTGCCTCCACAACTAGGAATAAAAGAAAAGGCCAGGTGGTGGGGAAGATAAGTGAGCAGAGAACACAGACGACCAACTTCAAAAGGAGAAGGCAAATTTGCCAATGAGGATATTAAATCAGCTTGGCTTCACTCACAGAATAAATGAAAAGTGAAATGGGTAACGTAGATTTTTTGCCTTCATACTGCTAACGTTTTTTTTGGTTCTATCCACGCTGCTGACAGTGCAGGGAAGTGGTCAAACTGCACAATGATGCTGGTGACAATGACGATGAGAACCCAGATGGCCAGCTGGAGGGGATGAGCCTGCAGGTCCCTCTACACGGCCGTCCTTGAGTGGAGGCAGCAGAGCAGGGCAGGAAGCAGGTTCTCAGCGTGCGGACGAGGACGCCCTCAACACTTTCCGGCAGATCCTAAGTCAGTGCAGTCAGCCTTAGCTCCTCAAAACACCAGTTCCCAGAGCACAGGGACAGCTGTTACTGCAGACCCACTGGCCTTCCACAAGGGAGGGCACACACTCCAGAAACAGAGGCAGCAGACCTGACTTTGTGACCCACACCCTCTCCCTGCTTCTGCAACATCACTCGATGGCAAAGGGTGACCTGGCCACAGCCTGGCTCCCTCCATGCAGGACTGGGTGGTGGGGATGATGAGTTCACACCCCAAGCGGGGGGGTGGCATTCCTGGGGTTCATGCCCCACCTACGCCCAGCACAGGCCTGGCCAGCAAGAAATACGAGGAACGTAAGTCATAGATTCATGATCTTTCTGATCACCAAGGAATCTTCTTTGATCTTTCAGACTTTACTAGGAGAGTATTCAAAATGAGGGGCCAAGCCTGACCCCACCCTGTTTCTGCACTTCCAGTCACACGCTCATCTGTCAACAGGTTTCTCACTTCAAGTTCTAGAATGAAAAAACCCATTCCATAAATGGAGAGCAGATCTCCCTAAGTTTTACTTTGACTTTTTTTTTTTTTAATTCACATTGAGTATCACTCATCCCCTGGATGGAGGTTTCTATGGAGGCTCTATGAGATGCCAGCCGGTTCTGGCCAACAGACGAGGAGGTGGAGAAAAGAGGCCACGTTCTTCCCATACCAGGGGGCAGAGTGCCCGGGACCTACAGAATAGAGTGAGCAACAGCTGAGCGGGGCAGACAGAGGAGGACAGCAGCTCTGGGTGGGGCGGGCAGGTGGGGAGGGACGACTACATTACTGGAGGGTGGTGGCCTGGACCTGGCAAGTCCAGAGGACAGAGCTGTCGCAGGTTTTGCTTGGCTTTTGCCTTAGAGTGCTCCTTTTTCTCCCACCCCGTTGCCTCTGAGGAAGGCGCAGCTTCACAGAAGGGTCACCTAATGATTTTCAGCGTCGGGTGTTCAACCTTTAAACAGCCTTTCATGTCATTTTTACACAAAGCAAAGGACTTGCTCAGTGACTGTGCTCCATTCCCGCGGGGCTGCACGTGCGAGCCACGGTGGGAGAGAGCGCAGCTGCATTCACGCCACGCTGCTCCCACACCCTCCCGAGTTACTGTGAAGAGGTGTGTGTCTTAGATTCCCAGGTGCTGTTAATCTAAATCAAAACCTAGTTGATTAAAGACAGTGTGTTCTTGCTAAATGTGATGAAAACTGCCACCAATTCTAAGAATTCACCATTCGGTCAAATGCATCGCATTACTTGGTATCAATAAATAAAAGTGCAGAATTATTTAAAATTAAAAGTAATGTAAATGTTTACAAGTGTAACGGTATTTATTAAATACTCAATAAGAAATTCACTTAAGGAAAAAACCCAGGAGAATACACAGATGCTAGGCACCGAGCTTTCAAATGTTAGACGCTGAGACGCCTCGTGTCCCTGCGCCGGCCCACCCAAGCTCCTCCAGCGCAAACAAGAGGCTCCTTCATGGGGGAAGACGTGGCCCCTGGGCCCCGCTTACATAAGAGCCCCCGAGAGGCGTCCACCACAGGGGCCTGCCGGCCATGCGTCCTCACCACAAGACCACACTCCGAGGGCTGCAGAGCCGACACAAGCTTGCCAAGTCCCCAGCTGTACAGTTTATTATTAATAATAAAAGCTGACCACCCAAATCCACAGTGAAAACCACCGTGACTACTGCCTGTGACGGGGCTGCGGGGAGGCAGGAACATTCCAGAGCTCCAGCTAAGGGTGGATGGCGCTTCGGGTGCATGGCAGGGACTGTTTGGGGATGGTCAGCGGGTCCCAAATGTCTCCTGAAGTGAAGTCTTTTCAGAGTCTGTGAGCCTCCAGATGGCATTTTTACTGGAAGAGGCTGGTAAACTCTGAGGAAGTAATTTAGACCATGCTGCTTTTTAGCAATCTGAAAATCTGTTATTTGTTGGTTAGCTGCAGCACAGATCAAACAGCTGATATTTAAATTTTAAACTCCAATTCTTTGATAAGTAACTATTTTCCCTACTCCCAAGAAAAATCCGTAGGATACACACTGGGCTACCTGCAAAACACAGAGGTGTGGGGAGAGGCCAGACCTTGGGCGGAGGCCCGAGTGCAACAGCTGCGGTACGCACCCCTGTGACTCGGGTCCAAGTCGGGCCTCTGCACTGCAGCGTCACTCGCACAGGACGGACACGTAAAAGCCCTGCGCACAGGGCCCCCATGAGGACCACGTGCTGTCATCCGTGGAAGGCAGTTTTCTGACACGGAAAGCAACCCCATGGGGTGGGCCATGCCTGGCAGACCGTGGAGCCTCTAAGCTGCTCGGATTCCTCACAGGTGAAGCCAGAGGATTCAACTGGATTCCTTGTCCTCAACCCAGGCAGCACACTAGGGTCACTCCAGGAGCGAGAACACTGCCAGCCAGGTTCCATGCGGGATCCATTTGGCAAAATGCTCTGGGGTGAATGGAGACCCACGGCACGGATCTGCATGCAGAGAGCAAGCGCGCACGCAGCCCGTCTGCAAGTGCCTTCTCCTCAGGCCTTCTGCAGCCATGTCTGGAAGCTCTGCCCTGTGGGCAATCCCTGGGGGATTCAGTCACCATCTTATCTAATCAGTGTGACAGGAACCAGGCCCAGCATGCAGATTTAGTGCTCACTTTCAAATCCTGACACAAAAATTAGACCTAAAATGGAATATAAACCCTCCTCAGAGGCCTTCTGCCTTGAAATTCTACCAGCTAAAGTGAAATTTATTATGTCAAGAGTAAAATGTTGTGATAATTGATCAGTATAAAAGTGTTGGTTTTATGGACAGAAACAACTACCAAGAACTTGAAAATAGCTAAACAGAGAAATAAATTAAAAACTCAGAGAGCGCATTAGCTGTGTACTCTTAGGAAAAATATATCTAGTTTGAAATAGCAAGTATTTATAAAAATGTACAAAATAATATAGGCATAATAATAATACAGTTTAGATTATATCCCAATTCAGCATTAGTTTGTTATAACATTCATTACATTAAAAAATAAACTTACTAACTGAATTTACTTAGTCGTTATTTAATTCCTTTTAGAACACAAGGATTTCAAATACAAACGAATGAACAAAAATGTCCTATTTGGGAAAACTTCAAATCTAGTGTGATTAATTAAAGGCAAAATGCCAATCTCACAATCTAGAAATTACATGAAGGCGAATCACCAAACCAAAATATTAACATACCCTTTCACTCCAAATGTAACGAAGAACGTAAACAGAATAAAGAAAAGAACACGGTATCAGGAAACTTGGAGTGCTCCAAGGGCACCGTGTTCTCAGTCGCACAACCTCAGCGAGTTTTACCCAGGTAATTCAATTCAACCTACTGGAAATGGCCAGAAGACCTGGGCAGAGCACCCGAGCCTTCCGTCTGAAGACACAGAGCGCCATCAGGGCAGGGTGGAACACGAGGGCCGAGGTTGGAGGCGGGCCGTGGGAAGCTGGGCCCCACTCTCTGGCAGCCCATTCTGTAGAGCCAACAGTGGGTTTCAGAAGAGGCCCTTGATAGGGCAACGAAAACTGAGAAAAATGAAAAGGACCTCAATAAACCTCACGGGCTTGTGGGTAGGACCACAAAGGGCTTTGCCTCATGAGTAAATATGGCCAGAAATCCACCAGGTCCCAGAAGGCCTGAAACCCAACTTGGAATTAGCTCGAAACCTGACTGCATTAAGAGGCTTAAGAAGCTTGGCCACTTCTGCTCAACTACAAGAAGCAAAGCAAAGTTCACTAGAAAGAAATGTGTCACCATCCCAGGTTCCCCGTCATCACAACAGCACAAAGGCAGACACACAACCTAAAACATCCAAGTGTCAAAAGAAACACAATTTCACACACACACACACACACACACACACACACACACAAAAGAGAAACAGGCAGGAAGAACCTTGCCATAGGACCAGAGAATGGTGTCACCAGTCACCTAGAGAATGGTGTCACCAGTCACAGACTCCAAAATAACTGCACTATGTGCAGAAACAAAATAAGATCGAGAAATTCTATGGAAAACTATGAAAAAGGGCCACATGAAAATCCTAGAACTGAAAACCAAATACATTTAAAATTCAATGGATGAGTTTAACAGCAGATTATTGTGCTGGTGAAGCACAAATTGGTGAAGCGGATGATAAATTGGAAGAAAATACCCACAATGAAGCAAAAGAAAGGGAAATCACATACACAAAAATAACTTCAGAAACTTAGGGGGTACTGAAAGCTAATCAAACATAGGCTTATAACTAAAGTCCCAGACAGATTAAATGGAGAGATTGGGGCAAAAGCAGTATTTGTTGAGATGAAGTTTGAGAATAACCATGTTTAAGAATTGATAACAGTATGAAACAACAGATTAGGAACTATAAATCCCAAGCAGAAGAAATTAAAATTTAAAAAACTACAGTTAAGCACATCAAAGAACCTCCTCAAAAAACCAAAGACAAAATCTTAAAAATAGCCAGAGAAAAAAGATTATTTCCAAAGAAGGAACAATAGGATGGATAGCTAATTTCTGGAGATTAACAATGGAAGTCAGAAGAGAATGGAATGGCATTCTCAAAATGCTGAAGGAAAATAAATACAAACCTAGAATTCTACACTCAGCAAAAATAACCTTCAAAGATTAATGTGAAATCACATTTTGAACAGAAAAAAAATTCATCGCCATCAGACCTGCATTAAAGTAAATAATTAAAGAACATAACAGACCAAAGTTCGGATGTGCAGCAATTAATACAAGCGTAAAAGATAAATTTATGAGTAAATCTTGACTACACCAAGTAATAATAGCAATGTCTTATGATGTTAAAGATAAATTTAGAGTTAAATATAGGTCAAAATAGCATATAAGTTGAGAGTCAAAGTATCCCAAAAATATTAATTTAGATAAGGCTATGATAGTTTAAAGATGGTTGTTGAAAGCCTAATGGTAATCAGTAAAGAAACAGCAAAATAGTGATTACCAAGCTGGAGAAATAAATATATATATATATATCATTAAAAAATACAATAAGAGCAAGAAAAGTGAATTAGAATACTTGAGATAATTAGAATTCATATTGTACAATAATAGATTTAAGCACAAACATATCAATAATTATATTAAATGTAAATGGGACAAACTGAAAGACAAAGATTGTCAAATGACATATCAAAACCCATGGGATGCAGATAAAGTTGCATTTAGAGGAAAATGTATAGCTATATAAACATATGTTAGAAGAGGAGCCTGAATTCCATGCTCTAAGTGTCTATATCAAAAAGCTACAAAAGCCACACAATACACCCTAAGAAAATATTAGATAGAAAAATAATAAAAATAGTAGAAATTAATAAAATTGATATTCAACAAACAACATCCATCAAGTCAAAAGTTAGTTCTTTGAAAAGAATAACTGCTAAACTTCTGGAGAGAATGACTGAGAAACAAAAGCAAAACAACACAACAGCAATAAAGGGAAAAAGCAAACCAACCAGTACCTGGAATGCAAAAGAGAACATCACGGAGGGTCTGACAGACATCAAAAACACCAGAAAACCACACGACACCAAAAACCACTATACCAAAAATTCAAAAATGTATAACGAAGGCACATATTCCTTTAAAAAAAATATAACTTAGCTACATTGGTTGAGGGGGGGAAATGTCCCTAAGCTATTTTAAAAATTGAATTTGTAATCAGATACCTTTGCACCAAGAAAACTTGAGGAATAGATGGCTTTAATGGTAAGTTTCACAAGATACTTAAGGAAAAAATAATATCCACGTTTAATAAACTTTGCCAAAGAATACAAAAGGAGAGAAGGAATGATGCTTAACTCATTTTGAGGCCAGAACAGTGAGGACGCCACAACTTGACAGGGACATTCTGAGAAAGGAAACTGCTTGGCAATCTCCCTCATGAACATAGTTCCAATCATATAAAATAAAATATTAGCAAATCCAAGTTTTCACTACATAAAAGATAATGTATTACAACCAAGTTGACTGGAGTTATTCAAAAAATGCCAGTTAGAATTTATATTCAAATAAATCCATATACTTTACTTCATTAACCAAATAAAACAGAAAATCACATAATCATCTCAAAAGATGCTGAAACAGCACCTGATAAAAATCAATATCCATTTGTACTGAAACCCTGAGCAAACAAGGAATGGAAGGGAAACTTCCATAATCTGATAAATAGCACCTGTCAAAAACAAGTAGACAAATGAGTAAAAAACACAAACAAAGCCCCTACAGAAAACATGGCACTTAAGAGAAAATTGGGAACCAGACAAGTGTGCCTGCCATCGTGACCTCAATTCAATATTCTACTGGCAATCTCAGCCCATTCCATAACATCAGCGAGTAAAAGACATAAAAGGTATTCCAATTAGGAAAGAGGCAATCTTGTCATTATTCATAGATGACACGATTCTAAATGCTGAAAATCCAAAACAATCCATTCATGATGAGGATGTTCGAGTTCAACAAGGTTGCTGGACACAAAGTCAACAGTTAAAAACTGACTGCTTTTCAAAATTACAAACACCAAGCCATTCACAATAGCAACCAAAACCATCAAATGGCTTGAAATATATTTAATCAAACATATGCAAGCCTTCTAAACATAAAACTATGAAATTATTTTAAAAAATTGAAGAAGGTAAATAATCAATGTTGTAAAAATATCACATCTTCCCAATTTGAACCAAGTCAATGCAATCACAAACAAAAGCCCATTTGTATCAATTCTGGGTGGAATCAGCTCCTAGGAGATAATTAAAAAGGATGTACCCAAGATTTTGAAGAAGTACAAACTCATCGAAAGGAAAAGGCTGAAACTGTATAAGAGAGAATTTCTGGCCTGAAAGATGCCAGTAAGAGAGTGAACAGGCAAAGTGCAGAGTGGAGGAAGAGATTTACAGCACGTGCAGCTGGCCAAGGGCTTGATTCCACAGCATAAAAAGAACAACTCCAAATCAAGAAAAAGGGAGACACCTCCTCAGAAAAATGGGCAAGAGACCTGAACAAGCACTTCACAAAAAGGGGAATATTCATTTGGCCAAAAAACTCATGAAAATAAGCTGCATCTTATTGGCAATCAAATAAATGCAGCTGAGGGCATGAGGAGGAGCTGAAATTAAAGTGACTGACAGCAGCAAGTGTTGGCAAGGACATGGAGCCACAGGAACCCCTGCACATGGCTGGTAGGAGTGCAAAGTGGTACACAACTTTGAAAACTTTTGGACATCACGTATGAATATTGACAACATGCATGGCCTAACGGTCAGCAACTCCACTTCACATTTGCCCACAGGTACCAAGAAACATGTACAGAACGCACACAGGAGCACTGCTTTTAATAGCTCTGGTCAGGAAATGAGCCAAGTCGTGTTTACATCTGCAGTGTGTGGTGCCAGATTGGGTGCAGAGTAGGTATTCAATTCACGTCTGCTGAATGAGAGGCCGCAAGCAAGTAAGAGCTGGGTAGACGAGCCTTTTATTGCAGGGGCACGCTCTCTGGAGCTCCAGAAAGAAGCCTAAAATCTGGCTTAAGAGAAGAACTTAACTTGAGAAGAAATGACTACATCGGTGTATTTATAAGTGGGACACATGTAGCAATATATAATAGATAATGAATGAACTCTTGCTAAATGCAAAGTGGGGATAAATTTCACAAGCATAATGTCCAGAGAAAGAAGCAAAACACAAAAATCTTACCTATTAAGGGTTCCATTTACATACATGTCAAAAGCAGGCAAAAATTAATCTTCCCTGTTAAATGTCAGGAGAGGAGTTATCTTTGGGGGAGGGGGAAGTGCATGAAGATTTCTCTTCCCACTCATGAGCCAGCCCTAGAAGAGTATATCGCTCCACTCTCTTTACCTGGAATCCTATTACCTGAGGACCACTTTGACTCATTTTCAGCATTACCAGGGAACAAACAAGTTCCACGGTGCCCGGAAGTCCTGGGCAGAAACTTGCAGCACCTGTGAAAGTCCTCTCGCTCTGGTGATTAGATCCTGATTGTCTGTATCACTTAAAACACTGACCATAGAAAGGGTACACTCACTCACTGAGTCCAGGGTTCTTTTAGGTGAAGATCTGAGAGGATGCTCAGAGCAGACTCAGCCCCATGGAGGAGCTGGCACCCCACGGGGGACACACCAGGGCTCAGACACACTGGTGACATGGGTGCCCTCCTCATGCAGAGGAGCCCACGGGCCCTTGGCCCAGCAGCCTGTAGTCACAGGGGTGACACTGTGACCTCTCCCTCAGTAGACGCATCCCTCTAATTTTTCCAAAGGGAGAAACACCAAATAGAATGGTCTCCTGGCCAGTACCAACTGTGGGCCTTCCTTAGAAGAAAACAGGCCACACTGGTCTCCAGACGCACCAACGCAGCCACCACAGAAGGCAAAACTCAGTGTGGAAGGAGCAGATGGAAAAGCACACTGCTGGCCCTCACTGGGCCGTGTGTTGCTGTACAACCTAATACCTGCTTTCAAGGCACTTACAAAATGCTCCCGAAAGAAAAGTACCTTGAAAAATGCAGGGCAGAACTCACAGACGAAATTCACTGCGCATCTGGAATGCTTTATGACTTTTAATATTTTTAAGTCTATTAGGAATCCTGCCAAATAGTCTTTAAAATCTTTAAATCAAACCAAAAGTCAGGCTGAATGTCCCTTGCTTTGACGTCAATATTGAATCCTGTAGCCCTAGAGGAAGATAAATCCATGGACTCTGGTCCACTGCGGAAGCTAACCATGGGTGGCCTGACACACTGTCACACTCACTGTCCCTACCAGGGGTGGGGGTCCCATTCCTAACCTGCTTCTTAGAAACCCAGCACAGGCGAAGTGGCAAGAGTCACCATGGTGAGGCTCAGCCACCCCTAGATCTCCCTTCCTGACTCCACAGGGTGCTGCCCCAGTGCCATCTTGCACTCCCTCCCTCTGCCCTCTGCCCGGCCTTCCATGCCTGCACTCCCTCCCTCTGCCCTCTGCCCGGCCTTCCGTGCCCGCACTCCCTCCTTCTGCCCTCTGCCCAGCCTTCCATGCCCACACTCCCTCCCTCTGCCCTCTGCCTGGCCTTCCTGCACCCACACTCCCTCTGTCCAGCCTTCTGTGCCCGCACTCCCTCCCTCTGCCCTCTGCCCGGCCTTCCATGCCCACACTCACTCTGCCTGGCCTTCTGTGCCCGCACTCCCTCCTCTGCCCGGCCTTCCTGCACCCACACTCCCTCTGCCTAGCCTTCTGTGCCCGCAGTCCCTCCCTCTGCCCTCTGCCCAGCCTTCCGTGCCCGCACTCACTCTCTTTGCCCTTCTCCTTGTTCTTGAGCTGCTGCAGCTTCTGCTCCCGGTGCTGCTTCTCCAGCTCCTGCTCCTGGCGGTGCCTCTCCAGCTTCCGCTGGTGCTCCAGCAGCTCCTGCTGGTGCTTCATGGCCAGCATCTCCTGCTGTTGCTGCAAGCGGCAGGAGGAGACATGGTCAGAGCCCGGCTCCACTCACAGAGACTCAATGGAGACCCAAGAAACCAGCCCAGGCCCCGACACGTCTGCTCTGGTGTCGCCCCAGGCACTGCTCTCCCCTGTATGGCTGTGATTTCAGTCCAAAACAGAAGTCAGGGTCATTCCAAGCTCTGGGCATGTCCTACCTTTTGAGTGGAAAAACATTAAAAACAAAAGCTGTTGGCTTGCTAGAAGAAAATACGCAAGAAGAATTATCTTGCAAGTTGGAAATGCTATTTTGAGAACCATAGAAAGCCAGTGAAGAGAGTGAAACGGTACAACCACTTTAGAAAACTGCTTGGCATCTTCCTATAAAGTTAAACACACATCTGCCCTGAGAGAGCTCCAGCCATCCCATTCCTAGCTGTTCATCTGAAACACGGATGCACACCCGCAAAAAGCCTGTACGAGAATGTGCACGGCAGCTCTGGCCACAACCTGGACGCAACCCACACGTTCCCTCGAAGGTGGAGAGCTGGACAAATGACGTGTGTTCATAGGGGAGAATCCGCCTAGCCATAAGAAAGAATAACCTCCACACACGCAGGAGAACACGCTGAGCCGCTCAACAGCAGGCATTGGCACAAGCGTGAAAGAGCAGGCAGAGGAGGGGAGGCTGAAAGCCCCACCGCTGGACCTCGGCACCTGCAGCTCCAGATTCGCGCATTCCACCAACCACGCTGTCGGCTCTCTGTGCCTGCAGGCTCAGATTCTCAGCTGGCTGAATCAGTGGAGGTGAAACCCAAAAATATGGAGGGCTGACTATATTCACGTAAAGTTCTAAAACAGAAAAAGCTAACACGCAAGGACAGAAATCAGAAGGCTGCCTCTGCGGGGCAGGGCAGGCGGATTGAGGGAGGAGAAAACGTCCCAGTGGATGGAATGTCCGACGTGTCGCGTGTCTACGGGGGAGGGCACACCCGTTCACCAGCGCCCTTAAGAGCTGGCATTCTGCTGAGAATAAATTACGCTTCGTATTTCAAAAACTGACATATACACAAAAATGTCTGTCTTAATAACAATGAAAAGGCAGAAGGTAAAAGAAAAACTGCAGTACGTATGACGTACAGATAAATTTTATATAAAAGGTTGTTAGAAATTAATGAGAATGTGATAGGCAGCCCACTAAAAAGCTGGGCGATAAAGAACAAGGGATGCGCAGAAGAACTGTTTAAAAATGAATGGGGAGCAGCATCCAACCTCACCAGTGAACGGTTCCCATCTTCACGCACGGTGCTGGAAAAGGTGAGTAAGAACAACGTGGCCTGCTGCTGACGAGTGTCGGAAGGTCCAAGTGAGCAGATGCCCTGAGAGGGACTTCCACACACCCAGAGCACCTCTGTCCCGGGACCTGGTCCAGACTCCAGGGTTCCCGCACATCCTCCCACTTCTCTGAGATGGCTCTGCTCTTACTCTCACCCTCTGGACTTCTGTCTGCAGTTTCCTCACCTTCAGAGAAGCCCCTGGGCCAGCCCGGGAGAAGGGCCAGGTCCCCATAGGCGTGAGGAGCTCTGCCACCTGCCTACCCGGGGGAGCCTCTCTGCCACCCTCCGTGGCCCTCACGTGTCTCCGTCATGGTCTGTCTGCTGTCCCCAGTGCTTGTCTCTGTGCCACTGTCTTTTTTTTTGGACACAGGGCTTGGCTCTGTTGCCCAGGCTGGAGCACAGCAGTGCGATCGTAGCTCACTGCAGCCTTGACCTCCTGGGTTCAAGTCACCCTCCCACCTCACGCTCCCAAACAGATGGCGGTTAATTAAAACAATTGTGGAGAAGGGGTCCCACTATGCTGCTTAGGCTGGTCTCAAACTCCTGGGCTCAAGCCATTCTCTCCCCTCAGCCTCCTGAGTAGCTGGGACTCCAGGCGCACACCACCACACTGCGATGTTTCTTTTTTGAAGAAACGAGGTCTTGCTCTGTTGCTGGGGCTGGTCTCAAACCGGGCTCCAGTGGCCCTCTTGCCTTGGCTTCCTGAAGCTCTGGGGTCATGGGCGTGAGCTGCCTCACCCGGCCACTGTTGGGGTGTTCTTGGTTGGTCTTGTTCGCTTATGGAGGAAGAGGGGGGTAGTGGCAGGGCAAGGGGTGAGCAGACATCCTGGCAACCAGAGTGGCCCACAGAACTTTCTGTGGAGGAAACTTAGTGAACCAGGGGCTCCAGGCTGGCTCCAGAGAGGGTCTTCCATCCGCTGGCCGTTCTGCCTGGAGGATGGGGCTCAGGCCAGGGGAAGGATGAGCCAGGCACAGAAGGGGGTGTGCGCGAGGCAGCCACCGGACGCCTGTGCCCCGTGAGTGACCACGCTGGCACAGGAGGACCGACACCCACGGACGCCACCTGCCGGCGCACTTGCACCTACATATTTAACCTCTCCGTGCTGGGTTAGGTGTGCAACCTGCCCCAAGGGTTCCTGTGAGGACAGGAAGAGGTGGTGTGGGGAGAACACTCGGAAGAGTTGGCCTGGGCTCACCTCTGTGTGGCCTGATCGTCATCACCCCGTGACTTTCAAAAGATGTCGCCTAGAGAGGCTGGCTTCCTGCAGATGCTAAATGTTATCCTTAGGTAGACTCAGGCTCCCTCAAGACTCTCGGGAGATACCGCCGGGCGCACCATCCCAGTGCAGAACTCCCCACGGCCAATGGTGACCAGCCAGGGCCCCAGGCACCACCCCTCCAAGCTGGCAAAACCAGGCCTGCCTGTGAGGTCAGCTCCAGAACTCCGCTAACAATTCCAAGGCGGTGGCCTGTGCTTACCTTGCAAGAGGAAAACCAAATTACAGCACTGCAACAAATCAGTAAAGGAAGTGGGAGATAAAACACGTCCCATCTTACTAGAGTCATTCCAACAGACAGCATTCTCACGGCCACACTGGGAAAATCACACTCTTAGGACACATGAGCTCACGTGAGCAAGGTCCCTCTACTAGGACAAACATCTGGGCATGTACAGATTAGGGACTCTGCCTTGGGGTGCCAGAGCTGCATCCGCAGGTAAAGGTGCCGTGAGGGCGTCCCTGGGCCACCATCTGCAGATCAGGAATGCCACCGGCACCATTAACTATAAACGTACAACCCACAGGCCTTCTGGGTGCTTCTCAGTTCAGAAAACAAACACAATTCCGTGTTGAACAGACCTCCTAGGTCTGCGAGCCCGTCTCCTCTGGCTGTCGCCTGCACAGGGCCCTGCTCCCTCCCTCCCGCTGCTCAGAGCTCACTCAGGGCGGAAACGCGGAGCGGGCAGACGGGGCTGCATGCAGTCTCACTGTATCTGCTTGTCAGCCAGAACCCAGAAGCCAAGGGAGCTCTTTCCACCATCATTACATAAAGAATGAAAGCAGCCACCATGGCTGCTGGGGATTAAAATTCACAGGAAGGCAAAACTCCCAGAAACACAACACTGCTGTGGAGTTCTAATGAAACCAGCAATCACAGTGACAGACTGCCGCAACTGCCCCTGGCAACGCCGTGATCTCACGCTTCGCCGCATGGAGGGAGACATTCCACCTTATTAGATTTAGACCAGATTATCTGTAGCACAAAGCCTGCAGAGTGAAAGCAGTCAGAACAAACCAGATTTCAGCACTCCTCATTCACAGTACCACCTTAGACGTCAGGCCTGTTTCTTGATCCTCTGACACAGGGACCCTCTGCCCTCAGAAAGTGCGGATGAACCACGAGGGCAGGTGACCGTTTCACTCTCGTTCACTCCCACCCCACACCCCGGCATCCTGAACGCTGAACGTGTGCTTATTCTCCGTGGGGCACCCTGAGTTGGCTTCCAGAGGGCAGGTGGGTCACTGGGTACAGAATTCAGGATTGAGATGTGCTCATTTTTAAGTGAGCTAAAATGGTTTGCAGCTGCGCCCTCACTAGCGTGTAAAGGGCAAGACTACTCCACGGGGGAAGAGTCATTGGAAGCATTGTTTGCAGACTGAAACTCTAACGAGCAATTTAAAATAAGATGACTCCGATGTCATTCTACGAAAAGCAAAGACAAAACCAATCAGAGCCGATCCCGTTACTCTAACCAGTATTTAAGTTTGTTAAGTGTACATTGAACTCTGAATCATATTTAAGAGCCCCAGAATTTAGCTGCTTTGACTCTGACTTCAGAATTTAACATACAAATGATCAAGCGGAAACCCAAAAAGATTTTCACTTATAAAGTAAACTTCCGAGTTTTTGTGTTTCTTCTTCAACTTGCCAGGGGAACAGCCCGAGTGGGGAGACACTGCACCCACATTCAGCACCAGGGCCAGGAGGAAAGGGCTGGAGAGTGGACGCCACGGACAGTGAGCTGTCGCCCACAGACGGGAATGCTAGGTACAGACTGGCTGGGGCCAGGCGGGCCGTGGCTCCCAGGGCTCTCCCGGCACGTGCCCACGTGCCCCATGGGTTGCCAGGCCCCATTGCCCATGTGGCCCAATGCCCCCATGCATGTGCATTTGCCTCGCTTGGGAGGCTGCTCAAGCTAAGCGAAGGTGTGGATGAGGTCTTCCCGTCTGTTCTTAACCTTCACCCAGACAGAGGCACCACACAGGGTCTCTGCTCCAAATGCCCTGCTCCCGACGGCAGCCCTGTCCTGGCATGGAGCCCTGGATAAGGTATTCGGAGCAGCCCAGGTGTGCCCTAAGGCTCACTGACAGCTGCCTCAGGTGATCGGAAGGCCGGGCCTGGACGACACCTCTTCAGCTCCCTCAGCCAGGTAGTAATGAGAACAAGAATCATGACCTGCGCTTCCAGTGCCACAAAACTAGGTTTCCTTTCCATGTTAGACCCTCCCTGAAAGGAAGAGTCTCACTATCGACCAAACAGCTCTGAAAATTCTCCTACACACTGTGCTCTCCACAGCACAAACCACACGTGCCCCCCACCCCACACACACAAGAGGCCAGCCTTGCTAGTAAAAACAGACACGCGTGCTAAAACTGTGTGTATGTGATTTTCATGCTTCCTGCATCGGACTGGGAATACCCTGAAGTGAGGGGAAGAAAAGGCAGGCCTTACACCACTGCAGGGAGAGAGGGTAAGCCTTACTGGAGGGCGATGTGCAACCTACACACACAGGGTGCCTGTACCTGCCTTAGGGCCTGTGCCCTATTGGGGGGGTCCCTTGGTGTCTACCACGGATGGCTGTGGCCTATGGGGGGGGCACCGTGTCTGCCCTGGAGGCTGTGCCCTATGGGAGCTCCCTCAGTGTCTGCCCTGGAGGCTATACTATATGGGGTGCACCCCACTGTCTTCTGGGGAGAGGTGCACCCCATGGGTGGGTGCCCTGTATCTCCTGGGAAGAGGTGTGCCCTACGGGGGTGCCCTGGTGTCTTTTGGGGAGAGGAATGCCCTATAGGGGATGCCCTGTGTCTCCTGGGTAGAGATGTGCCCCGTGTCTCCTGGGGAGAGGTGTGCCCTGTGTGTAGGGGGTGCCCCATGTCTCCTGGGGAGAGGTGCACCCTGCGGGAGGTACCCCGTGCCTCTTGGGGAGAGGTGTCCCCTGTGGGGCTGCCCTGTGTCTCCTGGGGAGAGGCATCCCCTGTTGGGGGTGCCCTGTGACTCCTGGGGAGAGGTGTACCCTGTGCCTCATGGGGAGAGGTGTCCCCTATGGAGGATGCTCTGTGCCTCCTGGGGAGAGATGTACCCTGCAGGGGGTGCTAGGGCCCAGTCTTGTGCTTGGGGTCGCCTATGTGTTCCTGCTGCTCCATTACTCACCAGCCTGGGGCATGCTCTAGCCATGACATTGTGGCCTGTCCTTGGACTGTCTCTGGGTACCTATGTTTGTATCCTCCCTCTCCATACCCTCTGGGAGATATTAATCAGAAATCCAAGGGAGAGGCAGGGCGCGGTGGCTCACACCTGTAATCCCAGCACTTTGGGAGGCCGAGGCAGGCAGATCACTTGAGGCCAGGAGTTCCGGTCCAGCCTGGCCAACATAGGAAAAAATACAAAAATTAGCAGCCAGGTGTGGTGGCGTATGCTGGTAATCCCAGACACTCAGGTGGGTGAGGCATGAGAATTGCTTGAACCTCGGAGGCTAAGATTGCGGTGAGCTGAGATGGCATTGCTGCACTCTAGCCTGGGTGACAGCTGGGCGAGACCACCTCAAAAAACAAAGAAACAAAAACACAGAAGTGCAAGAGAGAAGCTTCCTCGCTCACCTGGGATCCCCTCCTAGGTGGAAAAGCAGTGTCCGAGCAGGAGGGGCGAGGCTGGGTCTAAACCGCTGCAAACAGCCAGGAGAGGGGAAGTCCGAGGGTCACCAGCACTAACACTCTCCTAAGACAGCCTATGTACCCAATATTAACCATTTAAGTTATATTTTAAAAATGATTCCCTTTTCAATTATAAAACTCTATTCAAATTTACTGATGATTTAATGACACTAATTAGATTTTGCATTCAAGAAATCTGTCTGACAAACATCATTGCCAAATGTCACTAACCAGATGAAGGCCTATAAAGGGAGTTTAAATCATCAAAACATAGCCTCCTAATGTAATGAAAGCACTATGTAGTTCAAATGCCTTTTGCAATCTCTATTTTAATGACAAAATAAAATAAACGATTAAAATGCAAAGAGAAATGCAACTCTGAGCCTCTTTCTGTGCTTTTGAGACCCTAGCCCTGAGATGGGCTCCAGAGCCACACTTCTGGGGCCACCGGCCATCTCTCAGAGGGTCCGCCACTGCGGCTGGCGGGGGGGCAGGCTCTCCCAGGGACCCCTCCAGGAATGAGGAGCATGGTCTGAGAGCCCGACCTGCAGGAGCGACTAGAGGACTGGGGCAGGGTGCTCTCTTGTGAGCAATGAAGCCAGCTCCTAAGGCACCAGGAGAGGAGAGGCAGAGGCGTTCTGCGGGTGGGACTGGGCCTCGCCCAGAGGTGGCAGCACTGACCCCAACTCAAGTGTCTTTTTATGTCTTCTGGCTTCCTAGGACTACCCTGGGAGCCCCCGTCAAACACACGGGGCTTAGGTTCACTCCTCAGCTTCTCATCTATGTCTTCTTGTAAAAGCCACAAATTCAACCAGCACAGAATGAGACACCCACAATTCCGTCTCCTTAACCTCACTCTGCACCAATACCCAGGGCAGTTTTGGGGTGGTGTCCTAATCATGTGCTGTGAATGCTCCCGGTGGATCAACGGTGAGGACCGCAGGGCTCAATGGGCGCAGTGACAACAGGAAAAATGGAATTCAGTAGGAGCCCCTGAGGCCATCCTCAGCCAGGCTCTGTACTGGGCTGCAGGGAAGCTGGAGTGAGCGGGCGGTCCTCACATCCCCAGGCAGGCAGGACCAGTAGCCAACGGGGGCTTCGGAGAGGTGGAGAGGTGCAGGGCAGTGCATGGGTCTGACTGCGGTCAGGGAGTCCCCAGGCTTGACGTGGGGTTGCCAACGTGCAGAATACAAAGGAGCTACAATACTCATTCTACAGAACTACCTCTAAGAGTCATAGAATGTGAGCCTACGGCACAAAAACTAAATAAAATGAGTGGCCACTTGTTAGCATAAGATCGTAGGCTTTTGATGACTACGAGGGCTGCTCTTGGCCAGTCACAGAAAGGCCGGTGAGCTGAAGCCCTGGGCGGGCTGCAGGGGCTGCCTGCAGTGACTCCTCCCACTGACCCGCCCCTTCTGCCTGGCATGCACCTGTTTTCTGTACCCAGCTTGAAAACTCTTCTCCCAGGCTTGAAAAACAGAGGCCAGATGCGGCTGCCCATGGTCAGGGTGGTGAGGGAGGCAAGCCTGGCCCGTCCACAGCACAGAGCGGCGCTGTCACTAAAGTGAAGACTGTGTCCTCTCTCGTGTCCCACCTGCCAGGAGGGTCAGGATCACGGGGATCACGAGGGGCCCTGGAGCCCCCAACTGCCCCCCTGAACTGGAGCGCACTTGTTGAAGTGGACAGGACTCCAGGGAGGCCGCTGGGCCAGCCTCCACAGGGACAGGTGACGCGTTTGTTGCACACCGCTGCTAGGTTGCTTGAATTCTGAGGGCAAAAATGATAAAGCATGGGCTTCAAGAGCTCAGGAAAGGGTCCAATCCTTGGTTTGTCAAATGCTGACATTAGCAGGCCAGTGCCTCCAGGAAAAAGCAGCGGCAACAGCGGCAGCTCCCAAGCCAACCAATGCAGAGGCACCGCTGCAAACTCCAAAGGCTCAGGGCCTCAGGCAGCCCCTCAGGGTCCCGGCAGAAACTTCCCAGCCCGTCTCTCAAGGCCAGAGGAAGATGAGGACAAAGCTCTCAAAGCTCACCTTTGAAGCACAGGCACTCACAGAATGGTTTGGCGCCCACGAGAGGGGACTCAGAGCTGTCCCCGAGCCTGTCCTCCAGGGCCAGCCCAGCTGTGGGATGCAGCCTCCCCCGTAGTCTGGCACTCAGCCTACAGACAATTGATATGACTTTACCGCCATTTTTCAACAGTGATTACTAAACAAAGACATGAAACAAAGTGTCTTACATGTACAAGGAGGGGAAACTGGGACCCTGTGGTCAAGAGAATTACCAGCCAGAGCAGAAACAGACGGATGCACCCTAGCTACTCTGCACACTAACACCTAGGTGTGGGCTAACGTCAGGCAGCCAAGACCTCAGCTGAACAACTCCTACCCGTGGACCACGTGAGCATCTCAGAAGCACCGGTGGCCTACGGTCACAGGCTTTTGATGCTGTACATCTGCGCTGTCCAACAGTTGCCACGAACCACATGTGGCTTGGAATGCAGCTGGCCTGAATGGAGACATGCTCCACGTGTCTAGGCCCCAGTGGCTTGCCAAGACTCAGTATGAACAACAGGAGCAGTGTTGGTGGTGGCCTGCCACTTCCCAGATCAGGCCACGAGACACCCTGTGGCTTCCACATTGGCCATGCTTCCTCTCAGATTGCTCCCTCTGTGAGGGGCCCTGTGGACGAGGACCTGAGGCCTCCCACCTGTGGCCACGCGAGTCTGAACGGAGCTCCTACCACCTCAGTCCAGCCAACCCTGCAGATGAGACCACAGCCCTGCCTGACATCTTAATACCACATAATGGAAAACCCCATCAGCTAAGCTGCTCCAGGATTCCTGACCCACAGAGCAAGATAATACAAGCTTGCTATTTTAAATGGCTAAGTGCTAGGGTAATTTTGTTACACAGAAATAGACAACTTAATCTGGTTTTGTGGGATTTTTCACTTTGTTTAATGTGGCCACTAGAATATTTAAAATTACTGGTATAATTTCAATATACTTATGTATATTTCTATTAGACGGTGTTGCTGTAAATGGTTCTAAATGCAGTGACAGCATATTATAATCAGATATTATAACTAGTCTGCCAACTATATAATAGAATGTCACTACGTATCACTGATACATATTTCCAATCTATTTAATTTTAAAATCTGGTATCAGATTAATATTTGTAGGGGGTAAGTACCAAAAAACTCTTTTTTTCTTATCACATTTAAATTGAAAGAAAATATTATCTTTTTTATAATAGTAAAAGGTTAGCAGAGAAAATGGAAAATATAGAAAAGTCCTAAAAAAAAGAAAACACAGGATTTGTCAACACACCTCCCAGCAACGATCACTATGATTCTGGCGCTTTCTCCTTTTGGGAGCTTTTGTGTTTCTGAGCACGTTTCAGATGAAATCAGGTGATGCGCACTCTTCCTGTCTGGAATGTGCTTCCACACAATGCCTCCTCCACAACACAGGGAAGTGCTGCCCGTGGTCATCCCCCCCAGCTACCATCCCCACGCGGGTGGCGTCCTGCAGGAGCCTCCATCACTCCTGGGGCCAGCACACTCTGCAGAGGCAGAGGCCTGGCGTCACCGCTGGTTGAGGGCGCCGGAGGCCTGGCCCACCCGCGTGCACGCCGCGCCACACCGCACCTCACCTTGATGTGCTCGTGGAGCTGCGCCTCGTGCTGGCGGGAGAGCTGCTCGTGCTGCCTCTGGAACTCGGCGATGAGGATCTGCCTCTGGATCTGCTGCTTCTGCTTGAGTGCCAGGAGCTCCTGCTGCAGCTGCTGCTCCCGCAGGGCGGGCTCCGCCACAGGCAGAGAGAACTGGTGGTCCAGGCGCAGGTCCATGGGCACTGCCGACGGCGCCACTTGCAGAGGCAGCGCCGTGGCCACGTCCACTGTGGGAGAACAAGCAGGAGACCCGGTCACTGCCGCCCTGGGCTGTCCCTGGTCCCCAGGGCCCCCACCCAACATGCTGGCCACCTTCACGGGGAAGCCTGTGGACATGTGAGGATCGGATACCCCTTTCCCCTCTCCCCCAGCAGAGTCAAAATGCAAGACTCAGTGGCCTCTGAGGCCCATTCCTCAAGGAAAAAAAAAAACACAAAGGCCTGTGGAAGGTCAGGCCAGGACACACACTCCACAATCCCTGTTCCTTCCCGACCCTCCCCGGGAGGCCAGCTCTCAGAAGACCCTGCTACAGGCCCAGAGGCCTTGCTGACATCATTTCTAGAAGTCAATCAAGAGAAAAATAAAGAAAAAGGTTCCAGCTGGCCAAGGAAAAGAGCGGGTGCCAGCCCTCAGACAGGAAGATGGCCTGTTCTGCTCCTCTTCCTCCTCTCTGACGAAGCCGCTGCGCAGCTGTGTGTGAACCAAGAACAGTGTGTGCCCCAGAAGTGGTCCAGACAGACGCTTGAGACCCAGAGCCTGTTTCCATGGCGAGACAAGTACCCCCTTGGAAAACATGTTTACCAGACGCAGCCAACGCGACGTGCTCCTGGCTCTGGGCACAAGTGTGTTCCTCTGGGCATGCGTTTCTATACCTCGCAAAGAAATGGATTTTCTGCCCTGTCCTAATGTGCTATCAAAAAAAGGCTACAAGTCATTTTGATGAGGAACAGAAGCTGAATCAATTTCATTCCTTACAAATCAATACCAAATGAAAGTGAGAAAAGTAATGCAGGAAGAGGGGTAGGTTTGAATTACAAATATCACAAACAGTTCGATGTGCGCACCCCTTTTACGGCAGGTCCCTAAGCTGAAAGCATGCGGTGTGTGCGCGCACTCACTCTGACCCAGCACTGCTCCTGGCGCAGCCCAGGGACATCCGAGTGTCACTTCTCAGACACACGGCTCTGTGGAAAACTTCGCTAAGAGTCCAAGTGAAAGCCCACCTTGCCTGCTGCCCTCCCACAGGCCCACCCCTCAGAAAGCTCACCATAACCAACACCTATGTGACCTGGGCCAAGCGGGGAGGTAGGGCCTTGCCCTCTAGGAGAGTCTCAGGCTCAGAGGGGTGTGTGAGCCCAGAAGAGGGCGGCTAAGAATACCAGCTCCTCACCCTGCAGGGTCAGCACCTTTAGACGTGACCTTGTCTGGGCGCTTCCCTGAGCACAGCCTTACCCACGTTCGCCCTGGCACCCAGCCCGCAGGGCCCGCCAGTCTCTGGTCTTGCCTAAGACCAGGCCTTGTCCATCACTCAGTTCCTAGGAAAAACTGCACTTCACAGTCTCAAAGCCACTGATGTGGGTGAAACAGCCCATAGTGACAACTGTCCTCGGTGCAAAGCACAACTATGATCACCACTCAGGCAGCGGGTCCCACACTGGCTTTGCCTCCGGACCACGGGAAACCTGGTCCCAGGACTCAGCCTTCTCCTGAGAAAACGGTGGGAAATGCTTTGTGGGAGGCCTGATCCCCGGACTGCCGCTCAGCCGTGGAGGCCACAGTCACCTGGGCTCTTGACGCCCAGGGTCAGGGGTGCTCTCAGGTTCCCTGACTGACGTCACCATCTCCTCACCCCTCTTGGTCCTGCTCCTAACCTGCCCCTAGGGGCTGGCTGCCCTGGGCTAGACTCGCTTGAACCTGAGGAGTGCCCGGGCCTCAGGCTGTGAAGACCAGCTCAGGCCACTTTCCTGGATGGTGCGAGGACACCAAGCGACCCAGAAGGTGACAGAAGCTTCTGAACAGATCTGATCACAGTCACAGTGTGGCACGGGCTGCCTTGTCGCTGCTGCTGTTCTTAAATGAAATCCTCCTCTCTGACTGTTTCTCTTTGGTTTCTTCCCCCAAATCAGTGAAGTGCAACTCCTAACTTCTAAAATGCATGTGTTTAGTTTTTAATTGGGTGTTGAGTTTGACACAGTAAAAGGTTTTCATTTGCTATTATGTGAGAAGAGTCTACACACATAAACCGCATGTTCGACGTGCAAAACCAGGGAGCAGGGCTCCACCCACACCCCCACCCCACACGTGGGTGAGGACTGGGCCCTATTCATTTCCTTTCTTCCCTTTTCTGATCATTTTTATGATAAGATATAGCAAAATGGAAAAACTGTGTAAGCAATGCTGGTTTTACGAAGCACCAGTGTTCACCTATATTTGCTTCAGACTTTCTTTTAAAGAATAAAACATATGAAGGGCAGGGAGGAGAGCTAAGTCAGCAAACTCGCAAACTCAGAAAAAAGAGAAGAGGGCCTGGCTTCTTGAAGGAGACTCAGCTGCGGGCTCCCTCCTGCTGGTGCTAAGGGCTATGGGTCCAGCTCTCACAAGCACAGCGGTACTAAACGCTTTCCTGAAAACACGGTCTCGTGAATGACAGGTTCCGTTCCCTCTCCCGCATTCATGGCTGTCCTGGAACCAGGGTCCTGTTCAGTGACTTCCGAGAGCACCTCAGGCGAGCCGGCGTGTGCTTCCCAGGGAGGAACACAGCTTTGTTCTTCTAAGTCACACAAGTCGGCCTTGTCGGTGAATCTGTCAGTGAATGCATATACTTGTATAACTTAGAAGGGCAAAGCTGTGTTCATCTCTAGGAGAGGATAAAGTTAGAAAAACAAAGTACCGAGCATGTTATTTGGAATGCTGGTGTCTAGATTTGCAGATGAAAATGGTCTCTCTCATAGTCTTTCTGTGGTTAAGTAGAGACATTCTAGCGTAAACAAGCACAGAGAGTAAGTAAGTGCACAGCCTGGCATCTTGTAAGCTGGGTTACTTCCCATGCATGGCCTCATCTGGCCCTGTGTGGGGGGCCGGGTGGGACCCCCGCTTATAAGATGTGCCGATGTGACCCAAGGTCCCACGCAGAAGCAGGGTCGTGCCCCAGGCGCTGGGCTCAAGCCTGACCCGCGGCTGGCTTTAGCAAATCTCTCTCATTTCTAACTTCTCACAGGTGGAGGGAGGGCGGCATCGCACATATCTGGTAGCTAATCTCTTTAAAAACGGAACGTAAAACAACTTTTAAGGGATCCTTTTTATTAACTTCAAAAACATGACGGGTCCACGTTTCTACTCCTCATTCATTTCCTGAAGGAACACACATGGCTCCTGCTCTGTGCCAGGGGCTGTAAGGATGGGCCAAGGCAGCCGGTGAGACCCCGAGGAGCAGAGGAGCTGACAGCAGGCTGCGCCTTACTGAGGGCAGGGGCTGTCTAAGCAAGGGTCTAGAGGTCAGGGTGCAGGGGGAGGGCCATGGGGACGGGGAGGAGGGGGGCACAGAGAGCAGCCCTGCTTGCACCTGCAATCCTAGAGCGTCACTCAGGCTTGGGGCTGGGACAGCAGCGAGGGCGTGTGCGGAAGCCGCGGCAACTCTGGTGCCAGACAGGACCCAGCTCCTCAGGATGAAGTGGGGAGCGGGGCGGGCTCTGCACCCACCGTTTGCTGCCTGAGGGGAATTTTCTTTCTTCAAACTTTTCTCAGATTCCTCTGAATCTGGAATCATACGACATCTTACAAGGTAACACAAGTTCATGTTGGGTCCAAAGCACATAACAGAGATGACACTGAGGTGATCTTGATGCAAACGCCACTGAAGCTATTTCATCAGGGTCAGAGGCAAAGTCCAGTGTACTGAAATTCCCATCACAACACAGGCGCCTGGCCAGATCTGAGCCGGGGCTCAATGCTGATGTGGGCCAAGTGCCCCCGCCACCTGGGAGTTTTCAGGAATGGAAAATGATCACAAGGTTCTTCACCTTGTGAGATGCCGGGATGCCAGCCAGCATTCGCCACTGAGCATGGAGGAGATGCGCTCACTCGAATGCTGAGGACGGGCAGTGCCCTCTGAAGGTGGGAATTTCTCCCTGGATGCGGCCTCATCTGGATAACCTAAATTTTAGTGGTGGGATTCGGGGGACTGCTTGCTGTTTTTTAAAAAAATTTAAAACACATCTTCCCATCCAGTCTACTCAAGCTACTAATGCTTTAGTTCCTACGCCATTCATTCATTAATTTTTTTTTTTTTTTTTGAGACAGAGTTTCACTGTTGTCGCCCAGGCTGGAGTGCGCTGGTGTGATCTCAGCTCACCGCAACCTCTGCCTCCTGGGTTCAAGCGATTCTTCTACCTCAGCCTGCTGAGTAGCTGAGATTAACAGGTATGGGCCACCACACCCAGCTAATTTTTTTGTATTTTTAGTAGAGACGGGGTTTCTCCATGTTAGTCAGGCTGGTCTCACACTCCTGACCTCAGGTGATCCACTCGCCTTGGCCTCCCAAAGTGCCGGGATTACAGACATGAGCCATCGCACCTGGCCTCATTCTTTAATCTGTTCTTTAAGCTGTTTTCTTGGAGATTTGTACAAGGTCCGCAAACTGATTCAAATTTCATCTTAAAAGGAATTTGTCAACTAGGCTGAGAGACAATGAAAACAGTCAGACATGGATCATGCTGGACGCCACGCCGCTGCCAGGGAATTCTCCTCCAAGGCTTGGAGGACGCTCCTGCCCTCCCCCTACCACACAGCTGAACCTCCTGTGCGTGTGTCACCTGGAAGGTCAAAGCTGGGCTCAGGTCTGCTCTTAAATGCCACCACCTGTGAAATAGGCAGTGAGCAGCCTAGCACCACATTCCCCACTCCCAAAAGATAGGACCCTATGGGGGAAGAAACTGCTGCCTGCATCCTCTGAATGTTGCTTACAGACTCCTTTTTCTGCTAAAAGCTTCCATTCTGTGAGAGCACAGAGAGAACGACGCAGCCTTCAGCTGGGAAGCTGCTTCTTACTCCTCCAGGCCTTTACTGGGTCACCCTGGAGCTGCCGAGGCCAGCAGCTGAGGAGGAGGAGGGCGGGCAGGTGGGCTCCTTCCAGTCCTTCCCGCTTCTCCAGCAGTTCCGTGCATGCTGGAAGCTGTTGGTGCTTATCTGCCCTGGCAGTGCTGGCGAGAGGCGAGTCAGCCTCACAGCGCACGGC
The DNA here is from genome assembly GCA_963573385.1 of Cacajao melanocephalus. Taxonomy (NCBI): domain Eukaryota; kingdom Metazoa; phylum Chordata; class Mammalia; order Primates; family Pitheciidae; genus Cacajao; species Cacajao melanocephalus. Next base: position 8,485 of record CAUYLG010075202.1, on the reverse strand, counting down.
TCCAGCTGGGGCACGTCTCCATCTGGACACCGAAGAGCGCGGGTCCACTGAGGAGAGCGGAGGCAAGGGGCCCTGCAGAGCAGCTGCCCTCTGCGGAGAAGGAGCCTGGACCATGGTGCAGCCAGAGGGGGCTCCGGCGGGTGCCGAGGCTGGGGAGTCGGGCGCACCATGCTGCCTTGAGCAGAAGGCTGCCCCTGTTCTCATCACAGCACTTCCTGCATTCTCACAGCGTAGGAAAGGGATGTTCACACTGCCTTGATTTACCAGAATGCCGCATGAAACCCCACTCTCTGCTACAGTAAGCTAAAAGCAGAGCAGAGAAGGTCAACAGCAGCACACTGCCTGCCTCCCATCCAGCATCGCTGGCCACGGACAGCCATGGCAATCATGCACCTCTGAAGACAAAGCTGCGTTTACGTGGGATTCAAAAACACAAAATCAGCGCTCGCAGGCCAAGGAGACCCACCCCAGGGCTCCTGAGAAATGCTTCGCTTTCCTAATGAGGACCCTGGGAGCCGGGTGGGTAGGGTCGGGGCCCACGCTGTCCCAGGCTCGGCCCCACACACCAGCTGCGGAGATGAGAACCACAATCCCATTCACGCATCTGTGCGCTGGCGGCTGTGTCAGACGTGACGTGTACTATTTCTGTATCAAAAACCATTCAAAATGCCACGAGTTCCCAGCAGAAGCTGCTAGTGCTTTTGACCCAAAGCACCCTGAAGAAAACAATAAAACCTTCTCTACTTAAAGAATGCAGCATCAAAACAAAAAAGTCTGTATTCTCATGCATATTCTATGGTAGAGCAGAAAATGGCTTTTATAGGTTGTGTCTTGAGAAACATATTAATACAATCAGACTCCTGACGTCAGTAGAAGCACAAAGGCTGCATTCAGAGTTCAATGGGAGATGGTCAGTGTGCTGTGAATGAATTCTCAATCACTAACAGAAAAATCTGTTAGCCCAGCTCTCTTTTAAAATAAATGTTCATAAAGAAGCACACTCATTTTCCATGACATGCTTAGGTCCTCTCTCAGGACACGATTTCATGCCATCATATAGATTTGGAAGAAAAAGAAGCACTATTCTTTAGGAAACATGGTCAACGTTTAGGGTCTCTTCAAGTAAAGAATGACTCATTCAAATCAAGGGAAAAATAATAGCTATTTCAACTATGTAACCATGATTTCCTCTCACACTGACATTTTGCCTGTGTGTGGGGGTGGGGAGAAGAGAGAGAATGGGACAGAAGAGAAGGCAGACAACACATTAGAAAGGCAGGACTTAGTGAAAACGTCCCTCACCCTCTATCTATTGTGCCATGTGTCACCCACGCTGAAGAACGTTTAGTAAAAGAACAGTAATGGCGGGAACCCGGTGCACTCACCGCTTCCATGAAGCCCCAAAGGTCACCCTCTGTGCCCCTTCAAGCCACACGCACCCTCTACCCGTGAGCAGCATTCTGACTCTGTGAAATGTCCTCTTACTTGGCTATGATCATAAGGTGTACACACGCACGGCCCTGAAAACATGCCCTTCACTTTTTGAAGACTGAAGGCAGCAGCTCCAGTAGAGTGGAATGAGAGGCTGACAACGGTTCCCGGACAGGAGTCTCGAGCCCGAGTCTGCCGTCAGCTTCTGGGGCAGGGGACAAGAGCTCCTTCTGGGGTGAAGCTATGGGTGACCCCCAGGAAGCCAAGTGCATCCTGTCTGCGACGTCTGGCAGGGTAGGCACATGGACCAGAACCAGGTGCCAGAAGGCGTGGTCTGGAGGGTGAGCTGCCCTTCACAGTGGCCACCTCCAGCTCTCAGGTAGGAGCCGGACAGAAGACCCCTCTGGAGAAATGAGTGATGTCGGGTGATCGAGGCAGTGGGGAAAGGAGGAGGGAGCGGGGCCACGTGGTTAACAGGGGTCGGGCACAGACCAAGGGCTGCGTGTTGCATCCTCAGGTTCAGGCAGCGAGGCAGGCAGTCTGGTGAGGCCGGCCCAGACACTGCCTCCGAAGCCACACGGCTCGCCCTGGGCAGGCACTCCGTCTGTCTGTACTGCTGTTGGCCTGGACAGGCCGGCCCCTCCAGGACATTCCAGCTTGAAGGCCATCCTCTGCCTTCACTGTCCTGAAGCTCTGTCGTCGTCTTCTCCCAGTATTGTCAGAGACATGTGGTGCCACTCGGTGCTGGATCTTGCGTGCGACTTGATGTCTCTCTCCAGGTATCTATATGGTCCTCTCCGGGGCCCCAGCATTCTGAAATTTCAAAGCCATGTGGTTTGGTGAAGACCTTTCACACCCACCGCTGGAGACGCGGCTGGTCCTCTGGAGACGGCAGCTCACGCCCTCCCGTCAGGGTTGCTGCTTGAAGGACTTCATGGGGGTTCCCTTTTCCCACATTCTCCTTCTGGAACTTCTAGCCCCCGAGTGGAATGGCTCCGGGAACAACACTCGGTCTTTTTCCGCCCTCCTGTTTCCCTTGGTCTTGTCTCACATGCGTCTTCATATGCGACTTCCTTAAATTATATTCTAACCTTTTCATTGAGGGTTCATGATTTTTGCTATTTTGTTTCTACTTGACAAATCAAACAGCCATTTTCAGAGGACAGTGGACCCTGGATACTCTTTTTTATGTCATCCTGTTCCTTTTTCCTGGGTAAAATATATTGTCTCGTTCCTGAAGATAGTAATGATAGCTTACTAAAAGTTTTCATGCGCGCACATGCGTGCGTCTGTGTGTGTGTGTCTGTGTGTCTGTTTTGAGACAGAGTCTCATCTGTCGCCCAGGCTGGAGTGCAGTGGTACGCTTGGCTCAACACAACCTCCACCTCCCATGTTCAAATGATTCTCATGCCTCGCCTTCTGAGTAGCTGGGATTACAGGTGTGTGCAAACATGCTAGCTAATTCTTTCTTTCCTTTTTTTTGTAGAGAGAGACAGGGTTTCTCCATGTTGGCCAGGCTGGTCTCAAACTTGACTTCAAGTGATCCTCCTGCCTTGGCCTCCCAAAGTGCTGGGATTACAGGCGTGAGCCACCACGCCTGGTGAAAAGGTTTCTTTTCCCTGCGGAGTCTCATCCGCTCTCTACCGTCCCTGCGAAAGCCTCCCCTCAGGCGCCTGGTCGCCCCGGTCATGTGTTGCTGACTGCGAGTGGAGGCACGAAAACCACCTGCAAGCTGTAGGCACAGTGCAGTTCTCAATGCCAGGCTTCATGGAGGGTGACTGGAGGTGGCATCACCAGGAACCCCCAGCTTAGTGCCCAGAGAACCTTCCCCTGGGGCTGGCTCACCATCCATCCGAGACTGGAGGGTGAGGGCTGAGCCTTCAGCATACCGAGGGAGGGATCCGTACTCAGTGTTCCCTGTGGACACAGTGACCAGCGCCCCTGCTCTGGCTGCAATACCCACATCTGCAGCCTGCTCATGTCCCCATGCAGAGGCCCGCAGGATCGGTCTCTGGAGAGCGCCCCTTTGTGGCAGTGTGGCTTCCGTCCAGTGGGTTCTCAGCGCTCCTTGTGGTTGGCCGAGATCTGGTTTTTTGGGTCTGCCAAATCACTGTGACTCTGTCACCGGCTGTCAGTTGCCAGACTCTCATTCATGTCACCCCTCTTCTGTTCTTCCCATCTTTGTGAGCTTATGACCTTTCTCTGGAATATATATTGTTATCTTTTATGAGAAATTCTGAAAATACACAAAATCATGAAGAATAGTGGAATCGAGCTGATCTCACATCCTCTGCACACCCACCACTCCCCCACCTTCTAGATTACAGGGAAGCAGGCCCCAGTCATCACAGCATCTTCTCCAGAAAGACTTCCGAACCCAATGCTGTCCACACACCAAATAACCGACAACGACTCTATAACACTATCAAATAGCCAGAGGGTGTTCCCATAGCTTCATAAACATTCAAATCAAGATCCAAATACGTTGTAACTGGCTGATATACCTTTTAAGACCCCCTCCCCCGACCTCCTGCCCCTGCCCCCCATAATACATCAGCTGAAGACACTGGGTCATCTGCCCTTTGCTGAGTACACCTGTGTGGACGAAGAGGCTCTGTCCTCTGCTCTTCTGTAAGCTGGGCGCTAATAGGGAGGCCTGGCCAGAGGCAGCCGAGCTTCCCGGCAAGACCTAAGTGAGCCCCTGTGCCCTGGGTGGCTTGTTCATGTTGTGAGGCTCCAAACGGTCACTGCCTCGATTCTCTCATCAGGGCTCTAAACAGAGCTCCTTGAGTTCCGTCAGCCCCTCTCCGCTTGATAGCGGGACCACTTCTATCACGAGAAGGGATCCAAAACCCACTAACTTGTTACTCTCACAAACAGTGCTTATGAGAAAGGCAGGGCCATGCCTGACTCTCCCTCGAGCTGCCCACATCTGAACATTGTGAGCTAATCTCGTGGCCTGCCCGACACCTTGGCCGACTCCCTGTGGCTTGGGCTTTGGTTTCATTTCCGACCAAAAGCAGTGGGGTGGGGGGTGTTTTTCCAGTCACTGTTTACAAAAGCTCACAGTCCCATCCTTGACAAGTGGGAGCCCTGTGGTTGGCTCCTCCAGACCCCGCACGTGTTCTCTGAGAGCGGCGCCCTGTTCTGCTACGAGATGCTCTGGGCTTTTCCCGTACATTTCTTGACCCCCATGTGGGTCTCATCTGTGGGAAACCGTCTCAGAGGCCACAGTCTGGAGATCGGGGTGAGCGCTGGTACAGGGTTGGGACTTACGACCTATCCATCTTTACTGGTGCGTTTGTGAATTTCCGGAGGGATGGACACGTGTGTTTGTCCTGCCTTTCCTCCTTGGAGCTCTGGAGAGCACCTCGCACCGAAACTGACATTCAAAGACCCTCGCGGGTCATAACCGGGGTCCATTCAAAACCGTGACTTCCATGCGATGACATTCTCCCCCACGCGTTCTTAACTGAATTCCAATTGTTCTGTTCAACACGGTGGGGAGGGGCATGCACAGAAAGCAGAGGTGACGTAGAGAAGGCAGAAGTCATCTTTAAGGTAAAGATGTAAAAATACTCTGTAGCTAACGTATATAACTTAAGTGGCCCTTCCTTGGAGCTGCATATGCAGATGAGTTTTTATATGCCACTTCCGTTTATCTCATTTAGATGCATAGATGCAACGCCAAAGACAAAAGCTTATGTTAACAATTCACTGTAAGTTAAATTATGCTTGAAAAATAAAAATAAGAAAATATTATGGTGCAAGAAGAGGGTGTTTTGTATTGTTTTCAATTGAAATCAAAATGTAAAGAAGTAAATGCAAACACAAGACACAGTGGTATTTATAGAGGTGCATATGGGAAGGCTGTTTCGGTGTGGGGCGGGCGGGAGAGAGCTGCGTCACAGGCAGACTGCGCGCAACGCAGGGCTCCTCGGTGCGGCCTCGGTGCAGAGTTCCAGAAGGCAGGCAGCTGTGGTACGTGGCCAGGCCTGGGTGGAGCCACGCTTCAGCCTTCTACACAGGAAGGGAGGTGAAGCTCTTCAAGCTCCCTGAGAACTGCAGCAGAGAAGGCTGCTTGCTCCAGCAGGAGGCAGGAGAGGACCCATGCAAGAAACGTCCCCTGCCTTGTTTTCTTCACCACCGAGGAATCACAGGGCCTGGGGCAAACTCCGGCCTACGGTCTTCAGTGCCTATGTATTCATTTGAGGGACACCCCACTTGACAGGTGTGGGGAAGTGATGTTCAGGCAGCGTAAGTGGCTTATCAGGACCACACACTAGTGGACAGCAAACCAGAGCCCTGGCATCCTGACCTGGCTGAGCAGGGAGAGGAAGGTGCTGGTCTTGCAGGAAACTTCGGGGCAGAAGGGGCGCTACGGGGAGCTCACAGGTCACCCAGGGGGGTTCCTCAGGCTGGGTGTGGTCGGCAACACAGGGCTTTAGGAGCAATGAGGGGGCCTGGGTCCTATCCTGCCGTAGAGACCCAGGCACCCGAGGCCTGAGAACTCCTGCTCCGGAGCTGATGGTCTTCCAAAGCCACCTCCAGTGGGCCTGCCCGACCCCTTGGCCGACTCTCTGTGGCTTGGGCTTTGGTTTCACTCCTGACCAAAGGCCAGACCTCCCTGTAATTACTGTTACCAGAGAGCCTACAGCCCAAAGCTCTCCATAAATAAAGTCACTTTTTCCTAAAAAGCTTCTGGGGCTGTGGCAGTGACCTAGGATCTGCTCCCGCAAAAGACAACAGCCCCAGAGGCCCGGCCCGGCCCCAGCTCCGTTCCCAACAGCACCAGGAAAACAGGTGACAATAGGGGAGGCATGGCCCAGCCCAGCGTGCTGAGCAGAGACTGAGAGGGCACATTCCTCAAACGTTACTTTCACTGCTAAAAGTAAAAAGCTGCAATTACTACCAGGTGTACATTTACTCCACTGTCTCTTTTCTGTTTTTAGGTAAATGGACTTTCACTTCCACCAAACTCAAAGCACCTTCCCGATCTACGAGTTTTCAAACTGCTTTCTTACCAAAAGTCTAAGTGGATGCAGGCATAGTAAGGTATGAAGTCAGCCAAAATCTGTGCCACCGAGAAGGGTAGTTCCTGCAGGTGGCAGACTCTTCCCCCAGCTCCACCCCGCTGCAGGCATATCCAGCATCCCAGGGCTTCTCTGGGTCTGCTGGAACCGAGAACGTTCTGATGGGGAAGGCGAGCGGGGTGCTGCTGGAGGGCTGGCTGTCCCCACACCCTCACTTCATCCATGAACCTTCGAACCAGCCTGGGGGACACAGGCGTGGGACAAGGACTACCTACACCGGGAAGCTCTGCAGTCTCCAATTCCAGAGAGTAGGATGGTGTTTGCAAGGAAAGCCTAATGAGAGTAATCTCCACCCACAATCTCCTTTTAGGCTGTCTCACAGGACACTCAGATAGAAAGACCTGGCCTCTCCAAATTTCCAGTGTGGACTTAAGACACGAGGAGAAGATGCCGCTAACACCTGGAGACAGGCAGAGTGGGGCGGTGGACGAGACACAGACTCTGGGGTTGAGTGTGAGTTCAGACCCAGCAGGGTGACTCTGGTGAAGGCACCCTGGCCTCCATCTATTGGGTGGCAGCAGGATGCCTGCGTGCTGAAGGGCAACAGGAGCTCTTGGGAGAGGGGGTGGCAGGGGTGTAAGGCTTGGTCTTCATCACAGGAGCAGATGTACTCTCAACACAAGAGTGGCGGTCACAGGGCCATGCAACATGGAGAATCGCCGTCCAGGAGAGACAGGGCAAGGCTTCCTTGATGGAGAAGTGCCCTCTGGCCTCATGAGCTCCACACACTTCTCGGACGAAAGAGCAGGCCCAGAAAAAGCTTTTCGTCACCCAGGGTGATTAATCAGTGACCAAGATGCCCAGAAGTGTGTCCAGGAGGGTGCAGAGCTGCAGGCTGTGGCGTGTCCAGTTAGCTGAGCACCAGGAAGGCAAAGAGCACTGACTGATCGCTGCACCCGGATGTAGGCCATGGGGCGCAGCACAGCCCAGGCAGCAAGCCCAGCCTCCTGGGTATAGGCAGTGCTGAGCGGAGCCTCCGTCCTACAGGCACATAGTCCTGCAGGGTGCCTGTGCCACAGGGTGGCAGGCAGAAGCTACCTCGAGAAGGCCAAGGGCCTGACCCATCCAGGGTCCCAGTGAGAGAGCGGGAAACACCAAGGGGCAGAGCTCAGCAAGCCCAGCGTGGATGCCTAGCCCTGGAGACTCTGTATCCCCAGCGTGGATACCCAGCCCTGGAGACTCTGAACCCCTAGCGTGGATGCCCAGCCCTGGAGACTCTGTATCCCCAGCGTGGATGCCCAGCCCCAGAGACTCCGAACCCTCAGCATGGATGCCCAGCCCCTGAGACTATGAACCCCCACCAAGTGGGTGCCGTCTCAGCACAGACGAGGTGGACACAGGTGCACCTGGGAAGAATCTTCCCTGTCCCTTTTTAATGACTGAATTATTCCAGCAAAATCAATGTCAGTTTCACACACAAGTCAAGGATAAAAACACGTCTGACCATGCTCTGATTTAGAAACTTCCATTTTTTCCTCTATCTAGAAGCCAAGAAGGCTCATTGGAAAATACAAAAAGTACAGTTTCTGGATATAAGAAAGAATCCAAGGAGCTGCCTTTTCCTCCTTCCATGATCACTAAGAAGCAGGAGTCCCGTGGTCGCTAAGCTGAACTGCTTCCACTGAAACAGACTTGGGTTCTACAAACACGCACAAGCGGAACGCCCACGGACCGTCTTCTGTAAAAGGAGGGTGTGGGGACTGCCAAGGTGACCACAGACAGTTGCCAGTCCCCGCCCCACAGTCCAGTAGGAAAGACCTCACGGCAGTCCCCATCCCTCACCCTCTGCAGCCCCCATCCCTCACCCCCTGCAGCCCCCATCCCTCACCCCCTGCAGCCCCCATCCCTCACCCCCTGCAGACCCCATCCCTCACCCCCTGCAGCCCCCATCCCTCACCCCCTGCAGCCCCCATCCCTCACCCCCTGCAGCCCCCATCCCTCACCCCCTGCAGCCCCCATCC
>CAUYLG010075201.1:0-11812 GCA_963573385.1 Cacajao melanocephalus | reverse complement strand
AAGGAGAGAATGTGCACCAATATTTTGATCCCCTGCCACGAGAGAGGCATGTTGTAAGTGTTATAATGATTAACACCTATTTGTTATGAATACCACCACACAGAGGAAGAAATCAAGATTAAGAGATTTTAAAAAATATGCCTGTAAATCTGTTTTAGTTCTTTGTAAATTCTGGATATCAGCTTGGGGGGGAAATAGGGGAGGGACTGTGGGAGGTGGGGAGTTGGGGAGGGATAGCATGGGAAGAAATGCCAGATATAGGTGAAGGGGAGGAAAGCAGCAGATCACACTGCCACGTGTGTACCTATGCAACAATCTTGCATGTTCTTCACATGTACCCCCAAACCTAAAATACAATAAAAATTAAAAATTAAAACAAAAATAAAAAATATGCTTGAATTTGCACGACTTGGTAATAGTGGAATATGAATACTCCTCTGCATGAATCCAAAGTCTGTGAATTTTCCATGACACCGCTCGATTATTGAGTAGTAGCAGTTCTTAAGAGTAAAATGTGAAGATTTTTACTGTTAACACCACCTGCATTTCTTCTTTTTCACTGACATTTGAATATTCCCAGAATATAATATGATATTTTTTTATCAGAAACCTGACTTCCCTCTTGTTCAGCAACAACAGAATGTTATGCCAAATTAAATAAAGCCACATTACCTAAGACAGACCTACCAGAAACAAGCCAAAAGGCAGGACAGTGCTCAGCCATGGATGCAATTTTGAATCTCCCAAGCAATTAAAGAATTTATTTGTCCCTGGGGTGATATAAAACATGAGCTGTCTTCTCCTTTATAAATAGATTAAGACAGATCTGTGTGGAAATTTTACTTAGAACTTAATAACTGGTCCCAAATCAGTCAAGTTACTTTAAAGTAAAGCCTAGATTTAACGATCCTCTTACTTTCATGGAATATGGAACAAGAAACTGCACACACATGTCAAATGACCAGCCTAGGATCCTCAAAATCTGAAATCAACACGGAGGAAAATTCTACTGGAGGAAATGTCCATTTTCCTGCTTCCTCCAATCCTCATTTAAGGTTTCTCTGAATCTGTAGATAATTGCATGCAATTGGCCTTAGCAACACTCCAGCTCCCCATGGAACCAGGCCTCGCAGACAGTGGCAAAGTGAAAATTATTCAATGCCTTCCCTTGAAAATGTTATCATTAGAAATAGGGTCATAGTAAAGGAATCTGCTTGCAATTGACAGCATCTCTCTCTGTCAGCAACATCTCATTTCCTGATGAAGCATTCAGTTCCCCATCCTGATGGGAACAAAGCTCTTATTTCATCCACAATGTCTGTCTTTTGGTGAGCTTCTTGCCCTGGGCTCAAACTCTTTTGAAATCATTTCCCTTCTTCCTTGGATTTCCAAAAGAAACTGCTTCCCTTCAAGTGCTCTCCTGAGAGCCTTTTTCTCTTACTTTAGAAGACACATTTAGACACTGTTCCAGCAAGCAGTTCAACCAGGACAATCAGCAGCACACACAACTCAGATCTGAAGGCTTGGAGGGATGAAGAAACACGACGTTGCTGTTGGCTGCTGCCCTGCAAGAGCCAGCTGTTCCTTCCATGCAATCTACATCTATGCTGATAGCCATCTATGCAGAGAGCTGTCCTGAGCACTCTGCCCACAGCTGAGCTTCCAGGGTCTGTGACACATGCAGCACTCATAGCTTCTCTTAATGCAGGATTGCCGCAAAAACACAAAGGGACTATGTGCTCTCTCCTTTCAGTACTAGACTCTTCTTTCTGAGATTTCTAAATAAACAAACAAAAAATGCTGCAGCTAGGCTCTTAAAAAATTCTTGCCTAGTAGAAAATCTTAGGGTTTTCGTATTTGGAGAATGGATACTGCTTTGCTGATACGTCTATAAAATCATTCTTGTCTTGGCTTTTCTCTTAAAGCATGGCATCATTTTAATCATGACTTAAAAGAAAATCCCATGATACTTAGCCCTGTTTCTTAATCATGCTTTTCTGGTTGAAAACAAAAATCTGTCCTCTACCTTTGGGAAGTTAAACTATATCCCAACCTTGAAACTACTGGAAAAGAACCTGGATCCCTTCTTCATGAACAAACAACCCATTTGCATCAATCACATCCCTCCCTCTGGTCTTTATCTCAAATGTACCCTCTTTCTCTCCTTCCTTAGGTGTCAGCATTTTCTTGACTCATTCTCTCAAACATTGGCTCTGCTGAGAGCCAGCTAAAACTGCATATTGACTCAGGCATTCTGGCCTTTGGCACGCTTATCTCCAGGCAAATTACAGTTTCTGTTTTCTTCCGTAGTTTTCTGAATTTAGAATCTAAAGTATGTTGGTGGACTGGATTATCCAGGTCTCAGAATACATGAGTTGTTAAAAAATAATGTGTTTGGTCAGCAATATGTATGCTCAAGTAGAATGATGCCTGAGCTAAATTAGTTTAAAAAAATAAGTCATAGATGAGTCCATATATTTTATCTGGTTTGTATTTAAAATATACATTTTAAATTATAAAAATAGTACATATTGGCCAGGCATTGTGGCTCACACCTGTAATCCCAGTACTTTGGGAGGTGGAGGTGGGTGGATGGCCTGAAGTCATGAGTTGGAGACCAGCCTCACCAACCCGGCAAGACCCCGCCTCTACTAAAAATACAAAAAGTTAGCTGTGTCTCATGTCTCAGCTTCTTGAGTAGCTGGGACACACTTATAGTCCCAGCTACTCAGGAAGCTGAGGCATGAGAATAGCTTGAACCTGGGAGATAGAGGTTGCAGTGAGCTGAGATTGCTCCCCTGCACTCTAGCCTGGGTGACAGAGTGAGATTCTATCTTAAAAGGAAAAAAAATAAAGTACATATTTATAAAAAAAATTAGAAATCACACTTACTGGAGGGCCATGAGTAAGAGAAAAAAAGCTACTTTTCACTTTATATTCTTTTGGTTTCTTTGAGTTTGTACTATGAGCATACACTATTTCACTATTTTCTTGGTTTGTTTGTTTTATTTTACATTATATAAGTGCAGAACATGCAGGTTTGCTACATAGGTATACATGTGCCATAGTGGTTTGCTGCAATGATCAACCCGTCATCTAGGTTTTAAGCCTTGTATGCATTAGCTATTTGTCCTCATGCTCTCCCTCCCCTTGCCCCCCACTGGACAGGCCCCTTTATGTACTGTCCCCTCCCAGTGTCCATGTGTTCACATTGTTCAACTGCCACTTATGAGTGAAAACAGAGAATACACTATTTTTTAAAGAATTAGCAAAAATAATATTAATAATAATAAATTGGTAGGAGCCTAATCAGTTATTATGACGAGGTTAGATACAAAATAAAGGAATTTTAACTTGTTTTTACCTGAGTCAGTAGTTGCTGCTGCTCTCCAACTATCCCGTTGTTGAAAAATGCTGAACTATATTTCTTCTTGGTCTATTGTGCATTTACATAAACCATAAGTTTCTTTTCCTCTTCAACTTTCAGAATGCAGCATTCATTCTGCACTGAAGGCGCTGCCATATCTCCTTCTTTCTGGCAGGTTCATGCAACTTTTTCTCTCTCCATGCTGCGAAGATGGACCTTGCAAGTCAGTCTCTTAACAATCCCTCACTGCAGATCCATGAGCTATTCAGTGGGTGAAAAAGCAGAGGCCTTTTCTTCTTCTTGCCTTTCCTAAAGTGTCAGGAAGAGTTTTCAGGGGCTAATAAGCAAGACTATCTGAAGCCAGGCACCCAGAGGGTCTCAGCCATCAGGGAGAAGCTGAGCTTGAGGACTGATCCCAAGAGAATGAAAGTGGGAACTCCAGAGAGGTGTAAGCAAGCAGAGCAGGTACCCATGGACAACTTGGTCAACTATTGACCAAAATAGGGTGAGTGGTGCCAGAAAGTAGGAATCAATGGAGGATTTGCAGTAGATGCTATAATTCGGCTGTGGGATGCAGAGGCAGAAAGATAGGGGTCTAGATCCAGAGGAAGTACCAGCTTAGCTGGTTATCAAGAAAATTTGGGGGTGAGGGCTCAGTTATCAGAAGTAGGACGCAAGCTCAGGAAGGCACTAACAATAGAGCTGATTCATGCCCAGCTGCCTCATGGACCAGACTCAGGCACCTTTTAATCCCTCCTAGCAAGGAAGGATGGGTTCCACTGCCTGAGGTCAGACTGAGTCTGCAGGTCAAATGGGCCAAATTGTGGGAAAGAAGAAATTTAGAAGGCTGGTGAATGAATACATTATATCAGCCAGAGTGGGGGATGAGGACCATTTCAGGGTCATTTAGCACTAGCTAAAAGTGGAGCCAAGGCCAGCCTGATGCTGACATCAGTTACAAAGTTTAGAAAAAGATAAAATCTACCTTTTTTCCCTCCCTTCTGCACATTCATTGGACATCAGATACTGAAATCCAATGCATGTCTTCAAAGTCTCGAGCTGTGAAGCATAACAAACAAACAAGATATAAGTAACTGAACAAACAAAAACCCTGGAACAACACTCTGCAATCTTTGTTGGGAAAAGTGTTGACTTCTACAGAGCCTACAAAGAGTCCCATCCATGGTCTTTAACCCTGGTTGCAATTTGCATTTCATGTCCAGATTAGAGGAACACACCCAATTTCTTTAAATCATATTTAATTTGTTTCTTGGAAATTCTAATGTGTTCCAAGAGACCAACTTCCCTGTTGCCAAATCTCCTCTTGGACTGATCTTTCTCATCTCAGGTTCTGAGGCATTGTCCATTCTGCGTCTTACGCAATGTTACTCACTTCTTGGTCAAATGGCCTGGATAAGTTGCCATAGTTTCTTCTTCCAGGTCTAAACTGCTGCAGCAGGCTGATTGTTGGAAAGAGTGAAAGGGGATGTGGGCAGGAGGTAGTTAGAGGATTACATTTTTTCCTTTAACTGCCAATAAAAAGTGTTGAGCTATAGACAATCCAGCAGGGTCCTGTTAGAACAGTTACATTCTGGGAACTCACTAACTAGAGGTCAACTCTTGGTAATATTTATTTCAGTAATACAAATTGCAGGTGGAGAAACGCAAAAAAAAAATAACTTTGGGCAAATTTAACAAGCCATTGTATTTGTAGATTGAACACCCAGTGAATCAACATATCTTCAAATCTGGCCCATTTTGAAATTTAAAATTTTGAAATAAAACTGCATTCTTTTAGCAAGCACTCCAAGTCCTAAAAGGCAAACTGTTTCTGTTTAAAATCAGGCTAAATACATTTAGCTTTCTCCTCCTTAAGGCATGGTTGGTTCAAATACTATTCTGACATTACCTCCCAGAAATTTCTGCTGATATATTTGCAAGGCGATAGACCTTCACGAAAAATACCTGGGATGTTTCTCTTAATCCTGTTCTTGTAAGTCATCATAGTTGATAAACAGAAGATGGATCCCTATCCTACTTCACCAGCTGCTGCTTTACTCCTTCTGGCTGCTATCTAGTGAGCCACCTTATTACAGCAATTCATTTAAAAATGTTTAAACTGCTTTGCATGCATATGCAAGCATGGTACTTAGTGCAGTGAAGACCAAGATGAAAAGACAAGAGTATTTTGTACAAGGTGACTACAACAAATATTTATAGAATCAAGAATTGTATTGAATGTAATTATTTCACTGATGGGACAAAATGAGAATAATCTATTTGTATTAATAAAGGAAGTTTTTAAAGACAATAAGACATTTGAAAATCTTAAAGGATGTTTCACAGACCTACTGGGAAGGGGCTATGGACCGAATGTTTGTGTCCACCAAATTCATATATTGAAGCCCTAACTCTCAGTATAATGGCATTTGAAGGCGGGGACCTTTGAAAAGTGATCAGGTTTAGATGAGGGCGTGAGGGTGAGTCTCCCATGGTGGGATCAGTGTCCTTACATGAAGAGGAAGAAAAACAACAGCTCTCTCTTTCTCGCTCGCTCGCTCTCTCTCTCTCTCTCTGTCTCTCTTGCTCTCTCTATCTCTCTCTCTCCCCTCTCGGATCTCTCTCATCTGTCTCTCTCCCTCTCTCTCCTTTCTCCTATCTCTCTCTCCCTCTCTTCTCTCTCTCCATCTTTTTTCTCTCTCCCTCTTTTCTCCCTCTGCCTCTTTTTTCTCTCTCTCTCTCCTTCTCATCCCTCTCTCTCCATCTGTCTCCTCTCTCTTCATCTTTTCTCTCTCTCCACACCCTCCCCCCAACCATGTGAGCACACAGCAAGAAGGCAGCCATCTGCACACTAGGAAGAGAGCCCTCACCAGGAACCAAATCTGCAGGAACCTTCATTTTGGACTTCCCAGCCTCCAAAACTATGAGAAACTAATTCCTGTTGTTTAAGCCATCTAGTCTACGGTATTTTGTTTTGGCAGCCTGAGCAAACTGTGACAAAAGTTAAAAGGGATGAAGGGCATTCCCAACAGGTGGAACAGCTCAGCATCACAAGGTATGGAGACGTGCAATGCCTTGGCCACACTGGGCAACTAAAGTCACTCATGCCACTGCATCATAGAGGGAGTGGCAATGGCAAGGGCTATACCTCAAAATTTGACAGAAGCACGACCTTCTGCCTCTCCCAGCCACAGTGAATTGTAAACACTTATAGGTGTATCATTCTATCCTTAAGATATTTTAAAGTAATTAATATAAATAAAAACATTGCTGTACACTTTTAAAGCAGTTTCCTACCCATAGCCCATCTAATTTACTGCTGTAACTCTGTGTGGTAAATGGAATTATCCCTGTCTTTACAAAGAAGGGAACTGAAGATCTGAGTGGCTTGCAGGGGGCAGCCTTAGTTACTCCCTCCTCACTTCTCTCAATGCCATTTGTGAGAATTTTGCTACGTGCTCCCCATGTGCTTCAGAATTCTTCCTTCATAAAGATTCTGCCTCACCTCTAGAAAAGAACTATTTCTTATGCTTCTTTTTATTTCCAATACTGAATTCTGTGACAGGCATATAAAAAGATTCTTCTTTTTTTTTTGGGAGGGGGTGGAGTCTCGCTCTGTCACCATGCTGTAATGCAGTGGCACTATCTCAGCTCACTGCAACCTCTGCCTCCTGGGTTGAAGTGATTCTCTTGCCTCAGCCTCCCGAGTAGCTGGGATTACAGGTGTGCGCCACAACACCCAGCTAAGTTTTGTATTTTTTAGTAGAGACATTACTAGTACCTCTCACTCTATATAATAGGAACATTTCTGAAAATGTATATACAAACCAAGTCTAAAATATTTAATGCTGTAGGAAAGAGCACTTGATTTTAAACAACATTCCAAAAGATGCAAGATAAAACTTGTTTAATTTTTTTATAAATTACCATATACGAAAGTGAATATGGTCTTTAAATATTAAACATTATTCAATATTAAATTAAATATGTTAAAATGAATTGAATATTAAACTAAAAATATTAAAATAAGTTAAAAAAGAAATCCAGTAGTTTTTATCTTGCACCTTTTGGATAATAAGTAGAATTCTAGAGGAAAATATCTTAAGGTAAAAAGTCTGTTTTCTTGGGGTAAGAATCTAGAAACTTTTCCAAGAGGTTATTTCTTCCTACTCAGACTACAAAGAGAGTATTTTAAAAACCCAACCATACATCTTTAGCAAGCTTAAAATTTAACATATAGATAACCAAGTGTGTAGAAAATAATTTCTTTTTTTTTTGTAACTAATTTCATCTTCCCAGTATCAGAAAAAAAATTTCAAACTTGCCACTTAAAGGCCACTCTCTTCATTTAAAACAGTCTCTTTTCATTTAGCTCTGATTTAGTTTTATAAGCATATCTAGACAATCCAAATTTCAGACTTATAGCCACTTAATTAAAGTTCACAAGGTTGGAGACAATTGTAATTAGGCATAAAGGTTAAAACCAAAACAGAGAACATTTTGGGTTACTCTGTGCAAAAGTGGCTCTCTCTGGCACTGGGTCCCTCCATGCCAGCATCAAGTTGATTGGAAGTAATTTCCAAGTCCTTCCATGGCTCTGGGCTCTGGATTCAGGGCTTTCTGAGTTCAAACCTTTCTGACTTATAAATTGTACTAATGGTGCAACCTTAAGCAAATCATTTTAATCCTCAGCCTCCTCACTTGTAAAATGGGCAACTGCTTCATGAGAATTACCAGTGAGAACTGAATTAGATAACAGCTGTAAGGGCTTTGATGCCACTGCCTCTCACACTTATCTAGGATGAAAGTCTAGTTTTGAGGGATTTAAAAATTCCTGAACAGCTATGTACAGGTATTTTTATAGAATGTAGTAAAATAAAGTATTAGAAATTAAAAAGGTAAATGAATACAAACAGAAGGCCAAGTCACTATAAAAGTAACTAATCATTTTAATTTTTGTGAGTATCTCATTGTCACCTGTAACAGTTTATGTGCTCTGGTCTGCAGGTCACTTTAGTAACACTACACAATGTCCAGCACAAACACACACTCCATAAATGTTAGCTGTCATTGCATTTACTGAATATCAGTAAAAAGACCAGAGAGAGGGTCAGATAGTATGCATATTAACTAAAGCTCAGTGCCATCAGTTCACAAAAAATAAGTATTCATTAAAGATAGAATAGACACAAAAAAATCCAAACCATGACCACATGATAATCATTATTCATTTATCTTAAAAAATAACATGCTTTAGGAATCATTTTATAAATGAGAAAACTGCAACCGAGAAGTGTTAAAGGACTTGCCAAAATTCATAAAACTGGTTTGCAAACCTGGATGCACATTAGATCCCCTGAGAGTCCTTTTAAAACTGCTGCCAAGGTGCCACTCTAAACTAATTGAATCAGAGTCTCTGGTGCTGGGAGCTGGGCATGGAGTATTTTTAAAGCTGCCCATATGATTCTAAAGTTCAAAGCTTGGTTAGGATTTTCTGATAGAACCTCTCACCGGATGAAGCCAGATTCTTGTCTCTTAACCTACTATCCACAACGTCAAATCAGTTACAGTGGAGGCCACGATATAGGGGAAACATTTGCTTTGGGAGAATATAGATGAATTAATTTTGTGAAAATCAAAATTTAAGATACAGGTACATCTAAATTAAGAAGTTGACCAATGAACCTAACCCATGATCTGTACAAAGGTACCTGACTCAGTTTCTCTAAATGTCCCCATGGGCGGATGGTGAACCCCAGGAGGAACCCTAGAGGAGCCGAAATTGAAGGGTGATAGGGTGCACTCTGCATAACCTTTTAGATTGAGCTTGGAATTCAAGGCATAATATTTTTTAAATGAAATATCTTATTTCATCCCTATTTCCAGAATTGTAATCAGAACTCAGGCTTTTATGATGTATTATTTTTCTCATTTGGTTTCCCTTGGAAGAGAATGGAAACTCTGAGTCTTGGCCACTCTTCCGTCACATTCTGATTTCCCCAGTTACTGGGCCAGAGTGCTTCATGTACTTTCCTAAATATCAGTGGGATTGAAGTGCAGTCTGTGGAAAATGTACAATGGAGATTTATAGACTTCAAAAACATCATAAAAAGTAGGCGAAATGTTGAATTTTTCTTAAAGGTAGATGTGGTACATTTGATGCACTTGCCAATGTTTGGGGAAAAAGCATTTAAACTTTCCAAAGCTTCCTTGATTTAGTTTGTATTCAAAATATTGGTTCCTAGACCTCCCCTGTGCAGAAGTCACTCTGAGCTGATGGGGAAGGTCATAGACACACAATAAGGAGTGAGATAAATTTGATCACATCATAAGCAAAACTGTGTAACCTACTAAAGCAGGAGATTATAAGGAAGAAAATATTCTTGGAAAAATTCTGCTTATTTATCATTTAGCCTGGCTACCTCACATTTCTCATTCAGTCTCACCTTAAATACCACTGTCTAGGCTAGTTTGGCTCTCTGTGTTATGTTAGATTTTTTAAAAACCCTATTCTTCTACATAGTGATTATTACAACTTTATTTGCTTGAGGTACGTTTCTTTCTGGAGTGTAAGCTCCATGTCTACCTTGTTCTACTTCTAGCACCACAGTACCTAATACTGTGCCTGGTATATAGTACTGTTCAGTCTGTTGAATGAATGAATATGCCTCTTACCAGCACAGCCACCCCCACACACATTGTTTTGGTGAATATGAATATTGGCTGAAACAGTAGTGGAGAACGTACTCATTTTAAAGCTTTTGTAAGGTCTTTAAGTTCTGCTTTATGAAATCCACAAAGGACTCCAACTTTCGGCCATCATTACAAAACCAAAAACCACTTTTTAAGATGGTTATAGATGGGCTGAAATCTTAAACTCAGAATCATCTGGGCTCAAATTTTGAGTCTGCCACTTGTTAGCAATTTACCTAATTGCACAAAGCCTCAGTTTTCACATACATAAAATGTCCTACAGTAATAACAATAACAAATAGCATACCACAGAGCATGGTTGTAAGGATGGAATAAGATTATATATAATTTAAAAGCTAGCAGTTTCTGGTATTGAGTAGGTCCTCAGTCAATGCTTGCTGAGGAATTTGAAAAGAAAAAAAAAGCAATGACAGTATTGCATAGAAGGTTTCCAGGTCTAACAGGGTATTTCCAGGTGGAGAAGGCTCAGATAGTTGTTCATTGTGACTCTGTTCCCTGGGACCCCTGAGCCACAGATCCTGCTGCAGTAACTTTTGTTCTACCTGTGGTTTCTGGAGTCACATAAGAGATTTGAGATAATCTGAATTAATATTCCCTCTATAATAAATGTCAGAAAATCTGAAGCAAATATTGTCCCTAGTTTTGCCTTGATTACTTTAAAAAATCAGACTCAAAATTATTCTAGAAACTACAGTGTAAAATAATATATTGTTATACTATTTACAAAATTAATTGTAGAAAGTTTACCTACTATCAAACTCAGATACTCACAAACTTAGTTTCACTTTGATCTCCCTAATTTATTTTGAAGAGCACTTTGTACCTACTTTTTTATGCAAGTCTTGCCTTAATCCAAAATCAACTATTTTTGAGCTGTTAACAACTTACAAAGTTTATGACTTTAAGGAAATTACTTAACTTCTCTATGCCTTAGTTTTCTTAACTGTTATGTGTGATTAATAATAGTACTTATTCATATACAGTTGTCTGGAGCTTCAAATAAGTTAATTCATGTAAAGTTCATTAAAAGCATCTGGCAACTCATAAAAATTTAACAAATATTTGCTACATTAATAAGACTGACTAGATGAGTCTCATGCACACACACAAGAAACCATCTAAAAACATAATCAGTAATTACTGCTTATGGTGACTTTCTTTGAAAATATTACTGTTAGTTCATTATGCTCAGAGTGTACACTTAACAGGTATTTTTAAATTTCTATGTTATTGAGGACTGGTATAGACCAAGTCTTTTTAAAAATCTCATTAATGCACAGAAACACTCCTGAGTACACTGTAGATTAGAGTTTCTCCAATTGCAGTGTGCTGACCACCTCAATGAAATACCTCTTTTGCTTTTAAAAATATAGGTGCCCGGGCCCCACTCAGTACTATTGAGTCTGAGAGTAGGAACCCAGGGAATATGCTTTAAAAAATGTAAACAATATTTAGATATGCTGAAATTTACAAATAGCTTAAATAGATTGTATTTATTACTTTTGTTTCTTAATGACAAAATGATATGTTCACAAAAATGTCATGATGCCTTATGTAGTAGTTAAAATAGAAAAACACAATGTTAGCCTAGTTCACTGAAACTAAGACCAGTAACAATTTTTTTTTTCTTTTTCCTTTTTTTTTTTTTTTTTTTTTTTTTTTTTTGTGGTGACCGGGTGTTGCGAGGTCCCCCACGGTGGTGTGCGGGGGGCAGGTCTCAGCCGACGGCAA